>ML275933.1:0-111179 GCA_005239495.1 Nicotiana undulata
GATTGAGGTTGAAGCTGAGCGGGATGCTCTCAGGGCTGAATTAGAAAAAGAGAAGGAAAAGAATGAGGGTGTTCTTCAGCAGATGCTTTCTATTCTACAATCCAAGACCACAACCTCCTCTGCACCTTCCCATCCTTAGGCTGACCAGAGCTACCCAATACCCCTTCAGTGCCCAGTTCGGGAGTTGTTTCTATCTTTTTGGACTTGTTTCTATTGTCTTTTTACTCTGTTTTTTGCTCATGGTTTTTGATTGTTTTTGTTTTTAATTGTCTGGTGTGTTTGATGTTCGTTTCTAATCAATGAATATGCTGTTTAGTTATTGACTTGTCTCAATTTCTTATTTAGCTTACATTTATTGGTTTCTTGTGTTGATTAATCATGCTTTGCACCTGCAGTTGCCTCAAATGGCCATGAGTAATAATTAATAATTCTGGTAAGTGTATCATTTTGCAACTTTTCAATGATGCCAAAAGAGGAAAGATATGTGCTGAACTTTTCAAAAAAAAATTCAAAGTGATATTTATAACCTAATGAACATGGTTTCTCTATGATTAATACTTAAAATCTTACAAAGTGTTTGAAGTGTATACAGGATTAAGCATAGAGTTTGTCATCATAAAAAAGGGGGAATGTTGACCCAAGTCACTGCATAGCTTTGAAGATTGACAAATGTCTGACCAGTTGAACCAGGTCCATCAGAACACACATTCTTGAACTGAATAGCTGGCACATGAACCGGATATGCATAGGAGATATTTGTGATTGTGACGTATCAATGAACCAAGAGATTGTCTCGTAATACGAAAAGGTTGCAAACTGATGAGAGGATAGAAGTTGAATTCAGCAAGGATAGTAACAAAGGAAGGAAGTTGAGTTTAGTCCGAACTCTTTCTCCTATGAAGAGTTGAACTAGAATTGAACGACAAACTCAACTACTGACTCTATAAATACTTGAAGTATTCCTGCTGAAATATGTGACGCACAAAGGCAGAATAGAATCAAGATCTGAAGGCTAAATTCCCAGAGGTTTTGCGAGCAGAATTACTGTGCGATACAAAGGCTACATATCAGCTAGAAGAACCAATTTCATCGTTTATGTATTGAGTCTAGTTGATTGTAGTAGGTGTTTAATTATTGTATCTTATCAGCTTTCATAGAAGCAATTATAATAGGTACACATTGTTCAAGTTAGAGTTAACTTGAAGCTTGTAGAAATTAGCTAGAGGCTAGTTGATACAAAGGGATTAGAGTTAGTCCTAGTATTACAAAAGAGTTCATTTTGTAAGTCTGTTTGGCTAAGAGTTTTTAGTGAAGAGTTTGAGCAAATCCTACTGAGGAGTAGGTCGTGGTTTTTTCACCTTTTGAGCCAGGTGTTTTCCACGTAAAAATCTCTGTGTTTTTACTTTACTGCTTTTATTATTCCGCACCAGTAGAAGTTGGAACACAAAGAAGAACCAGGTTCTTCTTGTGAGACAGCACTCGAAAAATTAGATACCACACATTTAACATATATTCTTGTGTGGTATTGACGTCTAAAACATCAATTTTAAAGATCTTCATTGCGGACTTTTATGGGCTTCGCCACATATTTTAAAGTATTTTGATTGCGAGCTTTTAAGGATCTTTGCCACAAATTTTAAAGATTCATCGCGAACTTTATGGGCTTCGCCGCAAATTTTAAAAGTATTCATCGTGTGCTTTTAAGGGTCTTCACCGCGAGCTTTTAAAAGTCTTCACCGCGAATTTTTAAAGGTCTTCACTATGAACTTTTAAAGATCATGAATGTGAGCTTTTAAGGATCTTTGCAAGAACTTTTATTGGTCTTGGCCATAAATTTTAAAGGTCTTAATCGCGGATTTTTATGGGATTCACTGCAAATTTTAAAGGTTTTTGATAGCGAGCTTTTAAGGGTCTTTGCCACAAATTTTAAAGGTTCATCGCGGACTTTATGGGTTTCGCCGCAAATTTTAAAAGTATTCATCACGTGCTTTTAAGGGTCTTCACTGCGAACTTTTAAAGGTATTCACTATGAACTCTTAAAGATCATGAATGTGAGCTTTTAAGGATCATTTCAAGAATTTTTATTGGTCTTGGCAATAAATTTTAAAGGTATTCATCGCGTGCTTTTAAAGGTCTTCACCGCAAACTTTTAAAGGTAGTCACTCTAAACTTTTAAAGATCATGGCCACGAGCTTTTAAGGATCTTCGCGCAAACTTTAATAGGCCTTCCCCGCAATTTTTAAAGGTATTCGTCGCGAACTTTTAAAGGTCTTCACCCAAACTTTTAAGATCTTCACCGCAAGCTTTTAAGGATCTTTGCGCGAACTTTTATGGGTCTTCCCTGCAAATTTTAAAGGTATTCGTCGCGAACTTTTAAAGGTCTTTACCGCAAGCTTTTAAAGGTCTTCACTGTGAACTTTTAAAGATCTCGACCACGAGCTTTTAAGGATCCTCGCACGAACTTTTATGGGTCTTCCCCGCAGATTTTAAAGATCTTTTATCACGAATTTTTAAAGGTCTTCGTCTCGAACTTTTAAAGTACTTTGTAATTTGACGAAATTACTTCTAAGAAAAAAGAGACAATAGAGTAAAAAAAAACAGAAAAAGAAAAAGGAAAGTACAAAATAAAAAGAAAAAAAAATTACCTCCACGTTAATGCCTCCGAGTTCAACAAAATTTTTTTAAAGTAACTTGTGAATATTGCAAACTGATGCTCGCAAGTTGGAGAGTACGCATCCTTATATAGATTTCTCAAAGCATCTGGACGCAAATCGATTTCGATGTGGGATGCTAATTTTTGTCGAACTCTTGGAGGGATTCAACTTGCTAATGGCGGTGGAATTGCCAATTGCGCATCTGATTAGGACCGTCTCTTGTGGAATATTTTCCTGTTGGTTAATCAAAGAGTGAATTGTTAATACAAGGCAAAGCTACTTATAATGGTGGGATCACATTGTATGATTGTTCATTGGATTTGAAACAACGCAACAACCATTGTATAAAGAATTGTCTTTACTGTACATATGCTGGCAATATTTGGTTTCATTGTGGAATCTAAGGTGAAAAAAAGAAGATGACAACAAAAGTTATCAATAGACGTGGAATTAATACATATCCTCCACATTCTCATTAGATGTCTTAATGCATGAAGCTATTCTCTCCTTTTGGCATACATGAGATGCCTTGCATAAGAAAATATTAGTAATCTTAAAGAAATAGCAAGTTCATATTTCATGCCTAGTCTTTAAAGTTTAGATGTCCCAACAAGTCTTGAAGTAGGGGTATTTGTAGGTATATAAATTATTCAAAAGGAAAAATTTGGACTATATTTTAAATATAATAGTCTAAATAAGTATTTTGGGCTAATATAATTGGATTAATTACATAAGTCCAATTTAATTGGGCTAGAAATAATGAGCCCGCATTTTTAGGCCCAATATATATCATCTTCCTAGAGGCCCAGTTTGGTGCCACGTGTCAAATAACGTGACATGTCAAGTCAAACAGAAGAGCAATGGGATCATGTCACGTGTCAAAATGACAAGGCATGCCAAGTCACATTAAAAGGCCAATGAAATCGCGTCACGTGTGCAAGTGACATGTTCTGGCCAATAAAATACGGCCATGTCACACTTTAATTTGATTGGTCGGAAAGAGTTTGTTCTTATCACAACTCCTCCCTTCCACAACTATAAATAGAGGTCTTCATAACTCAGAAAAGGACCAGAAGTTATAACAAGAAGCAAGAGGGAACTCGTGGATCAAATGCTGCGAATTTCTCTAAAAGCTACAAGCATTCAAGTGTTCTAAGGATTAAAAGATCAAGACGAAGATTCAAAAACAAGCTGCAAGTCCTTGGATTAAAAATACGTCAAGATCAAGATCAGGCCTCAAGCACTTGGATTAAAGTCAAATAAAATTCAAAGATTAAGCTCAAAAGCTCTTTTATTTATTATTGAAAAGAAGAATTAGAGGATTCATAGAGATTGTAACACTCAAATATTTGAAATAAAATACTACGATTGTTATAATATTTTTCGATCTTGATTTTATTTTCTCGACGCAATTTCTTGTCTACGGACCCAATAAGTAATTTTGGTGACCTGCATATAGTTAGTTTATGTGTCAAAAGTCAAACTCTATCTTCAATCAAATACAGTTGCACAAAAGGTTTAATTTAGAATTTAAAGTTTGAAAATCTTAATACCTAAATTAAGAGTCCCTTTGGATTGGCTTAAAAAAAATGATTTTTCAGTAAAAATAGCTTTTAAGCCAAAAAACAATAAGTTGGAATTGCCCATTATATTGTTGTTGGCTTGTTTTAGAGGGTGTTTGGCTAAGTTTATAAGCTGGTCAAACTAGCTTATAAGCCTTTTTCAGCTTTTCTACGCGTTTGGTAAAGTTAAAAGTGCTTATAAACCAAGTGCTTATAAGTAAAAAATAAGCCAAAAGTCATAAGTTGGTCACCCCCAACTTATGAATTTTTAGCTTATAAGCACTTTAAGTTTGACCAAGAATTTTACTATTTTATCCTTAAAATTTTCCTTTTTAGAACAAAATAATCACTCCCTCAAGTATTTTTTCAACTTAACCCCCCCTCCCCCCCTCCCTATTCAAGTCTACAATTCTCATTGACTATTTAAGATAAGCAAATTCTCTATTCCTTTGCATATTTGTATCAATGTAATTGTGTATTAATCTTTGAACTACATGTAATAAATGATGACATATCAAATTTTTGGTGTATTAATGTTTTCTCTTCAAATATTTTGTCCTATTTAGTTTTTTTTTTAGTTAGAAACTTTTATCAATTTATTAATTATTATAACTTATGATTATATGCTTATCATAAAGTTATTTTATCTAAGCACATTTATATTTAAAATAAAATTACAAATAAAATATTTTGTATTTGGATTGATTTGGAATCTAAAACTTTGAGAAAATTACGGCGTTATAAGTGTAAATAGTTCTAAGGTTATTTAAGTCATTTTAGCAGAAAAAGAGCTTATCGGCACTTTTTTATCAAATACTGCAGCAACTTATTATTAATTTCAGCACTTGTATCCAAACACACAATTGCTTATTTAATAAATCAGTTTCTGCACTAAAAAGTGTTTTTCAGCACCTAATGCTTATCAGCTATTTTATATCAGCTCATCCAAACGGGCTCTTAAGAAATTTTACCTTATTTTAAGCACTTTAATTATGTCAAACACCGAATTAAGCTTAAAAGCTGATTTGACCAGCTTAAAAGCTAATCCAAACATCCTCTAAATCCTTAAAAGAGAATATCCACAATACTTGCGGAAAACACGTTAAATCTCCTCTAATAATTTAATGCAGTTTAGAAACATAATTACTTGCCATATTCAAAAAGCAAATTTCTATTAATTGATTGCAACATGAAAAAAATTACCATTCAAAGAATATGTCCCAAGTCCCAACCTTTACTTCCTATTGCTATGATAGAAACAACAAAGAGAAAAAAAAAAAGTTCACATGGATTAATTAATGTTTTGCGGTACGAGGCTTAAGTTATATGTTAAATTTACCCTTGGCTATGGAGTCTTTCTTTAGACCAATAAGGGTTGTGGTGGAGTGGTAAGTACTCCTTCATCCTTAACCAGAGATCTCGTCGAATCCCTGAATATGAAGTCGCCTTTATTAGGGAGCGCTTTACCCCCAATGTGAGACTTCTTCAGTGGCGGATGTACATTATGGATTATGGGTGCTTGAGCACCCATTGCTTTTGGAGCCAAACTTTATAGTTATATAGAAAAAACAAGTATACAAATATATTAATTAAGCACCCAGTCTTATTAGTAATTTTTAGATTAAAAATAATTGAGCACCCATAATTTAAAAATTCTTGATTGACCACTGAATTTTTCGGCGCGAATCCGGATTAGTCGGGCCCCAATGTAGGTACCGGATACCGAGTGAGAAAAAGAAATCTTTCTTTAGAGGTCCAGCTTATTATACATGAGGTCTGTAAATTATATCCATTGAGGACGATTAAGATGCTTACACAAACACTTTCATAGAACGTGAAGTACTATTTCTAGCATGACGTTGATTAGACTTAGTTTCGTTTTCAGTATCTTCTTATGGAAATCACTAATTAGTATCTATCTCACTTTGTATATCTCTCGTTTTAATTCTATACGTTGTCCTTATACTTTCATGGATATGCATATGTATCTATATATGATGATTGAGTGTTTTTTTTGACTAAATATTTCAGGCAATATGTCATGGTTCTCAAAGATGCAACTTATCGATGCACATAATGTTGATCAGTGGCAGATTCAGAATTTTTAAATTATGAGTACTTAATTATTTTTAATTTAAAAACTACTACTAAGACTGAATGCTTAATTAATATATTTGTATAATTTACTAATTTTTTTCTATATAACTATAAAGTTTGGCTCCAAAAGCAAAGAATGCTCAAGCACCCATAATCCATAATGTACATCCGCCACTGATGTTGATCGTGAAACTTTTTTTGTTTATTTTCATATGGTATGTTTTTCTTTTAGTCCGTTTCATAAAGATTGACACCTTTCTTATAAGCTCTTTTAACTTTGAACTTCTTATTCTACCCTTAATCAATTGTTACTATAACTTGTTCATGACAAAATAAAGTTACTTTTTCTTTCTTAAATATTGTGATTGGTCAAACACTATCATACAAAATCAAACATAAAGAGTATATGTATAAATTAACATGTCATTCACAGATCTAAAAGTCACCTATAAGCACGAGACAATAATTTTTCAAAGAAAAATTAATCCAAATAGCCGTATAACCGATCTTTTAAACTAAAACTAGCCGACATATGTATACCTATGTATAATTAATGTATAATCTATGTATACCGATTAGAATAAATAAATATTAAATCTGGCCGGCTATTTGCATGACAATCCCATTTTTTAAGTCTAAAATGATATAGAGATTATAATGTTATATTTGATCAAAATGGTCAAAGCTAGATAAATTACAATAACTTTGTTACTTGAATGAAACTAAAACATTATTACAATTTTAATCTATTTTTATAATCTAATAGTTTAGAGAGCCTTAGAGATTGTAAAGCTATAACTCTATCAGTTGATGGGCTGACTTGCAAGATCACTGTATAACTATCACCAAAGCTATCCATTTCTTGGGCCAAAAGTTGCCAAAAAAGCCCACCACCACATGGGCCTCCATATTTGGCACAATTAAAAATTGTTCCATATATTTTTCCAAAATAATTGTCTCTCATTGTAATATTATACCCTGGGGTACTTGAAGATTTGCCAAATTCTGCAATAAGTAAAGGTTTTTTCAATAATTTGGAGTCATCTATATGGGCCTGGATCCATTGTGAAGCCCATTTATCTTGGTCCTCTGGGCTTGTACCTGGTTGTAGCCTGCAATCCAAAAGGTTAGGCACAAATAGCCGGCTATATTCAATGTTTATTTTTCTAGCCGGTATACATATATTATACATTAATTATATATAGCTAAACATATATAATACATGAATTATACAAATATTGTACTATTTTCAGTTTAAGAGATTAGGCGAACCACTATTTGAGTCAATTCTTTAGAGGTTGGTAACCGAATCGGTCCAAAATCAATTAAGCCCGATTAAGGGTACAAACTAGAGCAAAATACAAATCGGATAAAACTTATTGCATTCTCTAGCCTAAAAGTGTATAAAGTATGTATATTCTTTGTATATAATACACATATTATTTTTGTGAGTGACTAAAATTATACATTCCTGATTTCTCTACAAAATTATGCCTTTCAAAAGATAAATTGCTCAACAGCTGATCTTTTAAGTAGTCTCTAAAGTCCAAACCGATGACGACAACAATAACTACATCTCATTTTTAATCAAGTTTGAATCGACTGTATGAATCTTCACTAATCAATATGTTTTTTCATTTAAATGTATATGCATGAAAAAGAGGGGATTTGGATTACCATTGATCAGGGTAGATATGAATTGTTGTAAAATCAATTCCCAAAATTTGATTGTTGGATATGAAATCAGTCCCAGGTTCCAGATAATTAGGGTTGTACTGTTTCTTGTTATCCCCATAAAATCCTTCAAGACCAATCTCTAAGAGATGATTTTTATCTATTGATTTAAGATATGGTGCCATTTCTGTGATCCAGTTCTGCAAAAATATAATTCCAAGAAAAAACGAATGTTATCTAATATTTCATAGAAAATAATAAAATTAATAGACGATACGAAGTGGAAATCCGTAATACGAGAGCAAAATCTTATGTGTCTAAGAAGAAAAGCAACATCGAGTTAGGTAGGATGTAGATCGAACACAATAAGCTAAAGGAGTGATTATTTCGCTTTGAAAGTAAAAAAAACATCTAATGACGTACAATTGCCGGTGATCCACGATGCATTCAGGGTTTTAATTTTTGGAAAATTCCCACGGAAATCCGCAGTTATTATCCGTCGGGTGCGCACTGGATAACCTGCTCACTGTGCAATAGCTCGTAAACCACACATGAGATATAAACCGCACTAGGCAAGCCCCATGGTGAGGAAAATCGATCCCATGTCCCTCGTATGGGAAATCAATCACCCAACTGACTCAGCTAACCATTACGTGTCAGGATTATAATTTAGGACCTAATAACTTAAACGGAATCTCGAACCTCTGTGCTTTAAATCTTGATTCAACTTCTGATCAATATTAATATTTATTTATATTTTTAGTTCAAATTTTTTGTGATGTTAAGGAGGAGAATACACCTGCATAGTTTTGCCAGAGAGGTCAGATGGGCAACGAGCCTCATTCATTAATTCCCATGCAAGAATTGTCGGGTCATCTTTATATGCCACTTTGGTTATTGTGTTCACCCTTGTAAGCACAACCTGCAAAAACAATATAAGTAAAAATATATACATATAAAATCAAAAGATATATATATATATATATATATATATATATATATATATATATATATATTGAAATCATAATTAAAACATTTGGACTGTTTCTTGGTTTATACACGTAATTTTTTCGTAGTGGTTATGCTAATTTTATATGCATCCATTCCATTTATCATACCAAATAGATATACGAAGAAAAGTGTAATAATATCATATAAAAATAAATAAATAAATAAATAAATAAAGCATTTGATTAAGTTAAAATGTGAAAAAAAAGATAATAATAAAATTATTTACCTGGACATGATTTTTGTAGAATCCTTTAACCATAGGATTAGTGAAGAAATCATCTTCACTTGTTAATTGCTGCCCTCTTTCCTGTGCCCATTCTACGTATTGTTTTTTTCCTCCTAAAATATCCCAATTATTAACTAACCCAAGAATCAAGTGAATTCCATATTTTTGGGCTTCTGATATCACAAAATCCAATCCCTGATAGACAAAAATAAATTAAAGTTAAATAAAATAATCATATATATATATAACACAAAAATCGAGTAAAAAAAAGCGCAACAAATTTCTAAACGCTAGTGTATATCCTGCAACGATACCACTTAATTAATCATAAATTTATCTTGAATAGAGATATTTTGGCTCAACTGATCCTAGTTTTGTCAAGGGAGCAACTTCATTTTTCAATCTTAAATTATACATAAAATATGCAGACTTTCTTACTTTTCGTGTTGGATTAGATCCAAAAATTCACATGAGGTCTATGGTTTATTGTGTATTTAATTTTCAATAGAATCGCGTAAGAAGTTTAGTTTTAATAAAGATCATAATTAAAGAAATAATTGGGATAAGATCGAGAATAGAATTAATTATCATAATGAAAACTATGGTAGAATCAGATTTAGGAGAGAGTTTCTATTTATGCTGAATAAATGAGATTCTATTAGATATAAATTTTCAGAATAAAATTAAAACATGCGATTACAAGCATATAACAAAAATCAAAATCAGGATATCATTCCCCAAAATCAAATACATAGCGCAATTGAAAAGAAGGCAAAAGAACAAAGAGAAAATCAAAGGACAAATATTACTTCTAGCACGCGATCAAAACTATATATATATACACGCACACACACATCCTCGCATCATACCGTCGTTTTAACGAAAGATGATTTGACGTCGTGATGTAGGGTTGTCCGGTTCGGCTTTATTTCTCATGGTTTTCGATATCACGGGTAGTCCACTTATATCGTAAGATAAGTGTGGCTACCTTCATGTCGATCTTTGAGAGATGTATCTCCTATTACGGTGTTCAATTTATTTGTAGTGAATTAGCTACATTTTTTCATCAACTACAAAAGACGTATCTCCCGGCCCGTGGATCTTGGAGATCCCTCTTTTTCGGGATATTTTCACACACACATACACACACACACATATATATATATATATATATATATATATATAAATTTAAAAGAGCGGCTATACAGTTTCATTTTCCCAAAATCAAATACTAACCTCAAACATTTGCTCGTTATAAACACCAGGTGAAGACTGTAAGGGTTTAGAACCACCATCAGTAAAAGCCCAAGTTCTAGCAACATTCATACCATATTTAGAAGCTTGTTGAAATGTTGTTGTAACCTTATTTCTTGTTAATGGATCAGAAGCCATATACATTAGCCAATAAGAATTAAAACCATTTAAATAAAATGGTTTTCCTTGTAGTGCAAAATGAGTTCCATCTGTATAAACATAACTAGGGTTTGAAAAAGCTTTAATTGGTTTGTGAAATTTATCTAAAAATAGTGTCAAAATTATAGCTATAAAAATGGAGATGAATGAGTTATTCATCAACATTTTTTTAAAATTATTTGAAGGAATAAATAATAGAGGGAAAAGGAAGAAAATGGTTTATGCTTGGTGTACTACTGATTTCTTGATGTGTTTATATAGGTGAGAAAACAAAACAATTTTTAATTTTTAATTAGTAGTGATGAGGAATCTAACTCAGTAATTATTCAAATACAGATATGATTTATCTACATAATGTGAGATTGTTAGAATCAGGCACTTGCTATAGTTGATAAGAGTCATAATTAATGAATAACAAATTACTAGAATACTATTTAGTACTGTTATTAATTTAGTTTTGACCAATTTATGAGTCACTTTACACTTTATATTAAAGATGTATGTTTCTCAACTCGCATAAAATTTATTTTTATACTTTCTTCGTTCACTTTTACTTGTTTACGTTGAATTTTTTGCACCACTTAAAAAATAATAATTATAATATGTATTTTACTTTGTAACCCCTAATAATTGCAGCATTTCAAAAAGTCTTAGAAAATAGTTTTAGAAATAAATAATTAACGATAAGGGAAAAATAGGTGGGCTTGATATGCGTGGCTAGTAGAGGAAATACTAGAAGCCATGCGATGTGATAAGACGAGCTAAAACGCGGGATGCTATTTCTAGAAAATTATTTTTAAAAACCAAATATAAAAACCCCCACGGTGATATAAGAAAAGATTGTAATTTATTTTTCTGATTTGGGACTGCGTACCTTGGGAGTGCCCTGTTGCTATTATGTACACATTGTTTGATTCTTGTTTTCCTTAATATGTACTAATATTCTTGTTTTCTTTTCACGTAGCATTAACTTTCTTTGATCCCGCATAGTTATTTCCCGTAAATTCTTTATTGCTCAATTCTCTGTCATTTTTATTATATCATATTATCTCAGTCTTGTTTCTTATTATCTCCAGTAGGGCTTTTACCTGACTTCGTCACTTCTACCGAGGTTAGACTTGGTATTTATTAGGTACCGTTGTGGTGTACTAATACTATACTTCTGCACATGTTTTGAGCAGATCGAGGTACAACCTATTAGTCTCGATATTGGTGCTCTGTGTTGCTGCTTTAGAGACTTGAAGGTACACATATCCGCGCCCGCAGGCCTCGGAGTCCCTTCTATCCCGTTTTTTCTTATCTCTTTACATTTTGATAGATAGTGTTGTATGAGATTGTTCAGTACTGTATGTAGAGCTTGTAACTTATATCTCACCAGGTTTTGGGATTGTACGTATTGAGCTTTGGTAGATTCTATATATTAATTGGGATGTTCAAGTTTAATCTCTTATTTAATGTTTCCGCATATTGTTAGGCTTACCTAGTCCTAGAGACTAGGTGCCGTCATGATGTCATAAGGAGGGAATATGAGGTCGTGACAAGTTGGTATCTGTTGCTCCCAAACGCACACGCAAGTATACGTGATCGTATAAGTAATTAAATGAGCAAGTCGAGTATCAAACCCACAAAGAATTATATCAACTACCTACTAATTTTACCAAGATTGTTATTCAGTTAAGCAAAAATCGAGTTCAAGAATGTGATTATATTAAACTATAATTCTGAGTAGTAACTAAATTATCAAGTAGTAAAATGATTGTTGTGTATCCAGTAGACGCAAATATTCCAGGGTTGTGATCGATTCGTCAATTCTATTGTGTTCTAATTAACTCTCCCTTTCATACAATTCACTCATGGTTGCTTATTAATCGAATAGTTGCTCTCACAGCCTTCTCCCGAAGTATTATTCGCCTATTCAAAATAGATCGACGCCTATATTCCTATGAAATCAATCTATTAAGAACGCATTAAGATTAAGATATTTATTTAAACACGGTGACTAGGTATATTCCTATCCTAACCACAAATCCACCCCCTAAGAGTTAAGATCGTGCTAACTTTAATTCTTCTCTAATCTAAACACGGCTTTCCCAAGCATAGCATGGATAGTAAATAGGACCTAACTGCTGGTCAAACAATTAAGCAATTGATCACAAAATTGAAGAAACAACCTTATATTAGTGAATTCTAATCAAGGTTAATTCAACGTTAAACAATAATATTCATGGCTAAATCACAACCCCAAAACTATGGGTTTTAGCCACTCATGATAATAGCAAACAATTTCATAAGTGTTGGATAATTAAAAATACTAAGAAAAGATGAAGAAAACTGAGATTTCTTCACTCCCGAATGTTTCTCGTGTGTATTCCCTCTTCAAAGTGTCGTCTCCCCTCTAAAAATAAGCTTAGTTTTGCTTTTATACGTGTTGGGTAGGTCTTGGGCCGAAATAACCTTATCCCAGGCAAAGTTGGACAGAATTCACGTCACCAGCGCCCAGCCCAACGCTAGGCACCGTCCCTGGCGCTGATGATTTGCACACACTACCTCTGGCACCATAGGTAGCGTGGGCCGCTGCCCGTGGTGCTGAAAATGCCACTTTTCCTTTTTTCGTCCATTTTGGCTCTAATATGCACCTTTCGCCCCCAATTTCTCCCGGATCATTCCTACATATAAAAACACCTCAAATTAATATAAATCAACACGTTTTACTCCCTAAATCCACATAACAAGAGTAAAGCATGATATATATATATATATATATATATATATATAGACACACACACACACATAATTTAAGCTAAACATCAGTATCAGAGCTCTAGGTTCATAGGTGTTATGAGTCACAAATAGATTTACCAGAGTCTTGCGGATCGGTACGAGACGTCTGTACTTATTTTCGGGAGGTTATGGAACTGTTAGGAAAATCTTCACTTCTTTGATTCCTTATCGTGCTAAATCTTTGACTTTCGGATTCTAAATTTCTGTCTTTCTATTCTCTCACAAATGGTGAGGTCACGTATAGCTTGATCGGATGACCAGACACCCCGTGCCCCTGCTAGAGCCGTGAGAGGCTGAGGCCGGGGTAGAGGCCGACGACGTCCACGTGGTGCAGCAGAGCACCCACACGAGCTGCTTCAGTGGAGCCACTAGCAGTTCCAGTTGGAGGGCAGACACCTGAGATGTTTGTTACTGCACAAGCTCTTCAGGAGACTCTCGCCTAGCTTTTGAGCATGTTCGGCACTTTAGTTCAGGCATGGTTGATCCCACTTGCTCCTGCCACATCTAAGTCTGGGGGAGTAGAGCACAAATTCCTGTCGCCCGTACCCCAGAGAAGCGGGTCCAGGTTAACCAGGTCCTAGAGGTCATACCGGTGCATCTAATAGCCCCAATTCAGCTCGAGGTTAGGGCACCAACTTCTGCAGAAGAGCAACTCAGGCTCGAGAGGTCCAAGAAGTACCACCCTCCTACTTTCAGGGGCTTGGCATCAGAGGATGCCCAGGGTTTTCTTGATGAGTGCCACTGCATTCTTCGTACTATGGATATTGCGGAGTCTAGTGGGGTTGCTTTCACTACGTCCCAGCTTAGGGGATCGGCTTATTAGTGGTGGCGAGCATATGAGTTGGGCTGTCAGGTTGAGGTAGCTTCACTCACTTGGACTCAGTTCTCAGATATGTTCTTGAGGGAGTACGTCCCCCAGAGTCCCAGAGATGCGCGAAGTTTGAGCAGTTGCACCAGAGCTCTATGAGCGTGTTGGAGTATGCGGTCCGGTTTAGTGATTAGGCTAGGCATGCACCAGCCTTGGTTGCTACTGTTAGAGAGCGGTTTCGTCGATTTATCAAGGGTCAATCCCAGTATCAGGTTTAACATGGACTGTGAGTTGGAGATGGACATCGCATACCAGTAAGTAGTGGGGATATCTAGGAGATTGGATGGTATGTTTACTCGGGGGAGAGAGAGGAGATGGAGGCCAAGAGGTCTCGATAGTCTGGCACACATAGTGGTACCCGTGCCACAGCTGCAACTCATCATGGTAGGGGCTATGTGGGTCACCTTGCTCATTCAGCACTTCCAACTTCCAGCGGTAATGTGGCCACTCCTAGGCCTCAAGCTCCCTATTATGTACCATCATTATCTAGTGCACCTACTATACGGGGTGCTTTCGGTGGTCAGTCTAATCGATCATGCCCGAGCCAACCATAACACCCACGTCCTCTAAGAGCTTGTTTTGAGTGTGGTGACGCTTTTTATATGGTGAGGGATTGCCCCAGATTCAAGAGGGGTGCACCTCCACAGATTACGCAGGCTCCGCGTATTCCATTGGACCCTCAGTCTTCTTAGTCCATGGTCACTGCTCCAACTTCCACCCCACCTCCACAGCCAACTGGGGTGGAGGTCGGGCAGGTAGAGGTTTCTCTAGAGGGGGAGGCTAGGCTAGATATTATGCTCTTCCTGCAAGGACGGAGGTAGTTGTATCCGACTCTATCATCACAAGTATTGTTCCGATCTGTCATCACAAGTATTGTTCCGATCTGTCATAGGGATGCATCAGTCTTATTTGATCCAAGATCCACTTATTCATATGTGTCATCTTATTTTTTGCTCCGTCTTTGGGCGTATTCCGTGGTTATTCGAGTTCGCCTATCTATGTGTCTACACTTGTGGGAGACTCTATTGTTGTTGACCCTGTGTATCATTCGTGTTTGGTTGTTCTTAATGATTTTGAGACTTGAGCCAATTATTGTTGCTCGGTATGGTGGATTTTGATGTTATTTTGGGCATGGACTGGTTGTCTCCCTATCATGCTATGTTTGATTGTCACGCCAAGATGGTGACGTTGGCAATGCCAGGTCTACCGCGGTTAGATTGTATAAGTACTTCAAATTATGTTCCTAGCATGGTTATTTCATTTCTAAAGCCTCACCGGATGGTTGAGAAGGGGTGTGATACGTATCTGGCATATGTGAGAGATGTCAGTGTTGATACTCCTACCGTCGAGTGAGTTTGGGTAGTGAGGGATTATCCAGATGTATTCCCAGTAGATCTTTTGGGCATGCTGATCGATAGAGATATCAACTTTGGTATTGTTTTTTTGCCGGGCACTCAGCCCATTTTTATTCCACCCTATCGTATGGCCCTAGTAGAGTTGAAAGAGTTAAAGGAACAATTGTAAGGGTTGCTCGATAAGGGATTCATTTGGCCCATTGTGTCGCCTTAGGGGTGCTCTAGTCTTATTTCTAAAGAAGAAGGATGGTTCTATGCCTATGTGCATCGAGTATCGCTAGTTGAACAAGGTTACAATGAAGAAGAGGTATCCATTGCCATGCATTGATGACCTATTTGATCAGTTACAGGGTGTCAGAGTGTTCTCTATGATCGACTTGCATTCAAGCTATCATCAATTGAAGATTCGGGAGTTAGATATCCCGAAGACTACTTTCAGGACTCGGTACGGACATTACAAGTTCCTTGTGATGTATTTTGGGCTGACCAACGCCCCAACAACATTTATGCACTTTATGAACAATGTATTTCATCCCTACCCTGAGTCATTCGTCGTTGTGTTTATTGAATACATTATGGTGTACTCCTAGATCCTGGAGTATCATGAGCAATACTTGAGGACCATGCTTCAGACGTTGAGAGAAACGAAGTTACATGCAAATTTTTTGAAATGTGAGTTCTAGCTAGATTTAGTGGAGTTTCTGGGTCATCTAGTGTCGAGTGAGGGGATCAAGGTAGATCCGAAGAATATAGTGAAAAGTTGGCCTAGACCGTCCTCAGCTATGGAGATCTGGAGTTTTCTTGGTTTGGCAGGGTATTACTGTCACTTTGTAGAGGGTTTCTCATCTATTGCAACACCTATGACTAGGCTGACCCAGAAGGGTGATCCGTTCAGGTGGACCGAGGAGTGTGAGGAAATCTTTCAAAAGCTCAAGACTACTTTGACTACAACCCCAGTGTTGGTATTGACTATAAGTTAAGGGTCTTATACTGTGTATTGTGATATGTCGTGCATTAGTCTCGATGTGGTGTTGATGGAGGACAATAGCGTGATTGCCTACGCGTCTAGACAACTGAAAGTTTATGAGAAGAAATATCGTGTCCACGACCTCGAGTTAGCAACTATTGTTCATGCCTTGAAGATCTGGCGGTACTATATGTACGGTGTCCCTTGTAAGGTATACACCGATCATCGGAATGTACAACATCTGTTCAAATAGAAGGATCTTCACTTGAGGCAGTGGAGGTGGTTGGAGTTGCTTAAGAACTATGACTTCACCATTATAGATCATCCCGGGAAGGCCAATGTGGTGGCTGATGCCTTGAGTCACAAGGCGGAGAGTTTGGGAAACTTAGCGTATCCACTTGTAGAGGAGAGACCATTAGCCTTGGATGTTCATGTCGTGGCCAACAAGTTTGTTAGATTGGATATTTATGAGCAGAGCCGAGTTTTGGCTTGTGTGGTTTCTCGATCTTCTCTATATGCATCATAGATTATCAGTATGACGACCCCCATATGCTTTTCCTCAAGGATACGGTTCAGCACGGCGATTCCAAGAACGTCACTATTGGAGATGATGGCGTATTACAGATGCAGGGCAGTCTGTGTGTGCCCAATGTAGATGGCTTGTGTGAGTTGATTCTCCAGGAGGCTCACAATTCTCGGCACTCCACTCATCCAGGTGTCTTGAAGATGTATCATGACCTGAGGCAGCATTATTGGTGGAGGAGAATGAAGAAGGACATAGTGAAGTATGTATCTCGTGCCTAAATTGCATGCATGTTAAGTATGAACATCAATGGCTAGGTGGATTACTTCAGAGGGTAGAGATTTCGGAGTGGAAATGGGATTGGATAGTATGGATTTTGTTGTTAGGCTCCCACAGACTCGGAGGAAGTTCGAAGCAGTTTGGGTGATTGTGGATAGATTGACCAAGTCAGCTCATTTCATTCTAATGGTGGCTACTTACTCCTAAGAGCAGCTGGATCAGGTTTACATTCGCGAGATTGTCAGGCTTCATGGCATGGTGGTATCTATCATCTCTGATTGGGGCACGTAATTTACGTCACGATTTTGGAGAGCTGTACAACATGAGTTAGGTACTCGGGTGGAGTTGAGTACACATTTCACCCTCAGACGGACGGACAGTCTGAGCGCACTATTCATATATTAGTGGATATGCTTCGTGCATGTGTGATGGAGTTTGGGTGTTCTTGGGATAAGTTCTTGCCGCTTGCGGAGTTTTCCTACAACAACAGTTATCAGTCGAGTATTTAGATGGGCCCGTATGAGGCTTTGTATGGTAGGCGGTGCTAGTCTCCAGCGGGTTGGTTTGATATGGGCAAGGCTAGGCTATTGGGTACAAACTTGGTTTAGGATGGTTTGGAAAAGGTTAAAGTGATTCAGGATCGACTTCGTACAACCCAATCCAGATTCATAAAGCTAAACGGAAACTAGCGCTGACTAAACATCCGATATAAAGCCGTGCCAACAAGGCCGTCATAACTACTACAACTGACAAACATACAAAATATACATGCAAGGCCTATAAGCACAACATACTGCACTAACTAATAGTATATGTCCACAAGCCTCTACTGATGGATATACTGTGATCGGAACAAGGCCCCGACCTACCCATAACATATATACATATATACACAAGATGTACACAAAACTCAAGACCCAGCAACACCGAAGGAGTTGGATCTTACCGATCAAACTGAACTCGGGCAACACCTATTGAGGAGGTCTACCCGTCTTTCTGTCTAAACCTGCATGCATGAAATGCAACGTCCCAAAAAAGGGACGTCAAAAATAATGTACCGAGTATGTAAGGCAATAAAATAACTGAAAGTTGAACATAACTGATAATATAATAACTGGAAGTACTGGGAGTCAAATATGATCCGGAGATATACTTACCCGCTGATATTGACTCAACTCTCTCAATATAGTAAGTAAAATAAATGTCTGGCCCTATAAGGCTTGGAACGTGTAACTGCTTTCCTGTAGTAGGTTTTCTCATTGACGCTCGACCATACTGGTCTTTGTATCTCGGCCATTCGGGGTTCTCACATAGGCGCTCGGCCACAGTAGTCTCGGTATATAACTTACCATTTGATCTAAAGTTGCCCAATAGGGGCCTGCCCACTGATTATAGCTCGATGGTGGTGAAAATACTGTAATACTATATATACATAGACCTTCTGCTCTCTTTACTGGAATAAGACAATACTAAATTGATTATAAAGTCTCGATAAGGGAGAATACTGTAACTTATGAGACTAGAATAATGTATATAAATTCGGGAGTATGAACTTCTATTTCTGCCTCGTTATCAAACACATGTAGTTACGAGATCATGCCAACATGAAAGAATGGATTAACCTTAACATACCTTATCAAAATCTTTTCAATCAACAAGTTGAACTCACCTCTTCGCACCTTAATCTAAAACAATGATAATAATACTATCATTAAGTTAGGAAAGGTACAACTATCGCACAACGAACGTCAAACTTATTTTGTATTAAAACGGGTAGCATCTCCCCTATAATTCTTACTTATTTCAAGTTCAAGATAAAACCAACAACACAACAATAACAACATATATACATTATTTTCCAACCTTATACACACCACAAAATACTACAAAACAGCCCAACATACCCAATCTCTTCATACACAAAACGACCACTATAGTAGTGTCAAACAACCCAAAAATGTTATGACGAACGACCATACTGAATTTATGTGGTGTTTATCCACACCATACCTCCTTCGAAACTCCATAAAACAGTAGTAAAACACACAGCCCAACAACAACACAAAACAATCCACTACAAGTGAATAACTCGAACTCACGGCCTCCGATCACCGTCCCGTGAGTTCTTACAAATATGAAATGACTTACCATGAATTTAAAACAGAAAAAATGGTTGAAATAGAGCAGTAAATGTACCTTACTTGTTGGTTAACTAAACTCCTATCTCGGTTCTTCAAACACTAGGTTTTACCTCCAATAAGAACTTGAAAGGGGGAGAAAATCGAATAGGGTTTGTGGGAAACTATTTTGGAGGATGTTTGCAGGGGTTTAGGTCTGGTTAATTGTGGTATTTTATGAGTGTTATATTGAAGGAGATAAGCCCTTAAATGGGATCTTTGGCCGACCCGAAATAGCCTCTTTTTGGACTCTCATTTAAGCAAGTATGTGACACACCTACTTGTCACCTAGCGGCCTGCTTAGTCTCGCAAAAATACATATATCTCTCTACTCTGATATCACGTTGACTAAAGGTTTAATGATCTAGAAAATAGACTCATAGATCTTAAATTTTATTGGTGGAACACCCCATAACCCTAAGTATATTGGGAGTAAATCGCAGTTACATTTGATCCAAATTTTCAGTAAAACTTATGAATGTAACTTGTGATGACTTTCATCGACTTTTGTTCCACAACTCGCTTGAATTCAAAACATAACACACGAATTATATACGACTAACATAACTCATACCATAACCTTCTTATCATGTTAAGCACCCTAGTTTCACCCCAAAAGTACATGTTATAACGTTCCCAACTTGTTGACTTTCGACAAAACATTTTTTTCTTCAAATCCTTTAGCTTTTGAACCTTCCAACCCTCTTTGTACTTGTTGTTCATGATCTTCAATATTTGTAACCTTCTAGGTAACATGATTAACTCACTTTATATACTTTCAAATATTATCTCAGTTTGGTCCTACATTAGTTTGTTTACGGCGCACTTTTACATACGAAAATATAAGGTGTAACATCATTCCCTCCTTGAGAACATTCATCCTCGAATGTTTACTCTTAGAGACTGGGGAAATTTTTTGCCAGAGTCTCCTCCATACACTAGACTAAAAACAACCTGCACACCAAAAAACATATTATGCATGCCACACATGGCCAATGTCTATAAATAACAACACTTTGCCTCACACAGCCGAAAATCATAAATACTGAAAGTCAAAAATAAGAGCTTATCTGATGACCTATTAGCCTGAATAGAGCTATGCTGTAGCATCCCATCTCGAGCCATATCTTCAGTTTGGAATAGGTGGGGGTATTTAGACTTTATTTCTTCCTCCACTTCCCACGTCATCTCTTTCACATTCTTTCTTCTCCATAAAACCTTCACGGAGGCTACCTCCTTATCTCTTAGCTTATGAATTTGTCAATCTAAGATGGAAACTGGAATTTCCTCCTATGAAAAGTCCTCTGTAATCTGTACATCATCCATAGGCACCACTCGGGTAGTATCTCCAATGCACTTACGTAGCATAGATACATGAAAAACCGGATGGACATACCCCAATTCCGAGGGAAATTCTAACTCATAAGCTACTTGGCCCAATCTCCGAATGATCCTGTAAGGCCAGGCCCAATATACTGTGGGCTAAGCTTGTCCTTCTTTCCAAACCTCATCACGCCCTTCATAGGTGATATCTTTAAGAATACCCAGTCATTAACTGCAAACTCTAAGTCTCGTCGCGGCATGTCAGAATATGACTTCTAACGACTCTGAGCAGTCAACAGTCTCTCCCGGATAAGCTTTACTTTCTCTACATCTTGCTGAACCAGATCTGTCCCGTGTAACCTATATTCTCCAACATAAAACCACCCTATATGAGATCTACACTTACGCCCATACAAAGCCTCGTACGGAGCCATCTGGATACTGGTGTGGTAACTGTTATTATATGCAAACTCGATAAGAGGTAGATGTTCATCCCAACTTCTTTTAAAATCCAACACACATGCTCGTAACATATCCTCGAGCGTCTGAATTATGCGCTCGACTTGTCCATCAGTCTGTGGATGAAAAGCTATGCTGTGATTCACCTGAGTCCCTAGAGCTTTCTTAAATGACCTCCAAAATGTGCTATAATTTGGGCCCCACGGTCATATATAATAGATACTGGTACTCCGTGTAGCCGCAGTATCTCCTAATATATAACTTTGCATAATCTTCTACTGCATATGTAGATCTGAACGGTAGGAAATGAGCTGAATTTGTGAGCCTATTGATGAGTGGTGATTCTACCACTCATTCTAGTCTCTTTTCTTTATATTTTGCGTCCATTAATTATAATATGAGGTCATTTATGGTGTGTATTGCTAGATTTTCAGGTAAATGATGCCATTGAGAGAGTTGAATTGAATTGAAGTGGAATGGAGCAAAAAAGGGTTGAAACAATGCAAAACTCTTTAGATATTCCGCATCTCTGAAACATTGGTCACTTCTGCGACCTCACTTCGCCGAGAAAATTTCGCATTTGCGGAATTGAGCTACCTTCCCTAGGATTGCATTTGCGATTGAAGAACCGCTTCTGCGGTAGCGCATAAACTATGCATCCGCGTAATATTGGTTGCTTATGTGACCTCACATCTGCGAGGAAATGGTTCGCATTTGTGGAATTGAGCTACCTTCCCTAGGATCGCATGCGCGAGAAAAGAACCGCTTCTGCGGTAGCGCATCTGGGGGCATAAACTATGCATTTGTGGTTGCGCATTTGCGGATCCAGAGTTTCCCTTCAAAGTTCGCATCTGCGATAGGCGATCCGCATCTGCGAAGCCGCACCTACGAGGATACTTCCGCAGGTGCGGTCAATGAGCTTCAAACCTGGGCAGACTTGGAAATTCACATCTCCTACATTCCAAACCCACAAATACACGACCTAGCTCATCTTTGGAATATCTTTGGCTTATTTTCAGTCCTTAGACTAGAGAGAACAAGTTTTTGGAAGCTAGGGTTCTTGCACACACACTTGGGTCCTGAAGATTTGAAGCTTTTGGTTGAGAATTTCTTACTCATTTATGCTCATTTCTTCATTTCCTTGCTTTTTATTGAATATTTAAGTGTGTAGTATTTTTTTCCAACACTTGAATCTTGTTTATAGAAATATTCATATTTAAAGTGTGGATTAAATATCTTGGTGCTTATGTATTGAACTTTTTTTAATTATATTGAAGTGAGTTATTGTTTCTTTAATTATTCTTGTTCTTTAACGTATCCAAAGGGATTAGCTAAACCTAGGACTCACCCATTAACTTCGAATTAGTTTTGGGAAAGATTGTATGGCTACAAGAACTTAAGGCCTCAACCCTCATTTTATAGATTCTACCTAGGGATAGGATTGAACTACTTGTAGCCATATTCGGGTGTGCTTAATCTCTTAATTGTTTTAGGGATAATCCAATTAGGAAGTCTTGTTAGTCTTTAGAAGAAGCTAATATAGAATTGTTACCCGAGGCTAATTAACATTAACTTGCTGATATTTGTAAAATCGTGAAATACATTGGATTGTTACTTGAGTGTAATTCCCTATGCATCTATTCTTGTAGCCATTGATCATTTTATTTATTTTCTAGGTTAGTTTATATTTTTGCATTTAGCTATAATATTTTCACAACCTCATTCTAAGTGTTTGGCATTGCATAATAAGTGATAATTCTCTTACTCGCCTAATCGTCTACATATTGTTCTCTGTGGGATTCCAACTTATAGTTGGGTAAATTATATTGAATGCGACGGTGTACATTTAATTTTTAGTAGTAAATTTGGATGCCATCCCCTATGGACTATCACCCATATAGAATCGAACTTACGATGTGAACGAGGTATACCCGTGACAAAGTCCGTGTTTATCGCTTCCCATTTCCACGTCGGGATCTTTATAGTGTACATTAGCTCTCTGGGCTTCTGGTGCTCTACTTTCACATGTTGGTAACTAGGACACTGGGCGACAAACTCAGCAATGTTCTTCTTCATATCGTTCCACCAGTACATATCCTTAATGTGATGATACATCTTCGTCGACCCACAATGAATGCAGTACCACGAATAATGTGCCTCTGACATAATCCTGTCTCGTAGCCCTGCTACATCTGGAACACACAGACGATGCCTATATCTGAGAACCCCATCTCCCTTGAGCTCTAACAATGACTTCTTCTGCTGCGAAACTCGCTCTCTCAACTCGACCAACTCTGGGTCCTTGTACTGCCTTTCCTTGACTTCACCTATGAGAGATGATTTTGTAGTGTTTTGGAGTAAAACTCCACCATCGTCAGATCACTAGCTGAACCCCCAAACAAGCTAATTGATTAATCTCTCTAGTTAATTGTCTTTTTTTAGCCTCTACATGTGCTAAGCTACCCATAGATCGGCGATTTAAGGCATCTGCTACAACATTAGATTTCCCTGGATGGTAGAGAATGTTAACATCATAATCTTTCAATAAATCAAACCATCTCCTCTGTCCCAAATTCAACTCTTTTTGCTTGAAGATATATTGCAGGCTTTTATGATCTGTAAATACATCAAGATGAACACCATATAAATAATGCCGTCATATCTTATGTGCATGGACAACTACAGCTAACTCGGGGTCGTGGGTCGGATAATCCCTCTCGTGCTTCCTCAATTTCCTTGAAGAATACACAATTACCTTCCCATGTTGCATCAGGACACATCCTAACCCAATACCTGAGGCATCACAATACACGACATAACCCTATGGACCCTCTGGAAGTGTTAGAACTGGCGCTAAGGTCAACCTGTTCTTAAGCTCTTGGAAACTCCGCTCGCAAGCCTCCGTCCACCGAAACTTAGTTGCTTTCTGCGTCAACTTTTTTAATGGTGCTGACACGGAAGAAAAACCCTCTACGAACCTCTGGTAGTATCCTACTAAGCCTAGAAAGCTACGAACCTCTATTAGAGTGGTAGGTGTAGGCCAAGATTTCACGGCCTCAATATTTTGAGTGTCTACCTTTACACCTTCATCAGATATAATGTGCCCCAAGAATGCTACAGACTTCAACCATAACTCACTTTAGAAAACTTAGCATACAACTTACGATCACGGAGGGTTTGGAGTACCGCTTGAAGGTGGTATGCATGCTCATCCTCTGAACGTGAATAAACCAGAATATCATCAATATATACTATCATGAACTAAAAATGGACGGAATAGGCTATTCATCAAGTCCATAAATACGGTGGGTGCATTCGTCAACCTGAAGGACATGACAAGGAACTCGAATTGTCCATATCGGACCCTAAAGGTTGTCTTGGGAATATCTTTCTCCAGAACTCTGACTTGGCGGTACCCCGACCTCAAATCTATCTTTGAAAAGCATATATCCCCCTGCAATTGATCAAACAGGTCATCGATGTTGATACCCAATTTTTCCTCAAAAGATTTTTAACTTGGTCCCTAACCCAATTTAATTAGCTTAGACCTCCATACCCTATACACTACACTACCCGGCCCAACCCTGATGCAATCTTGACCGTTGATCAAATCTGATCAACGGTCCAAATACTCCCATACCACAATTAACCTAAGACTAACCCCCGTCTCTCATTCTCTCCCTCTCACTTCTCAGTCGTCTCTCTCTCAACTCTCTCTCATCCCTTCAACTCTACCCCCCCCCCCCCCGTGANCAACCCTCCCCCCCCCCCCTCCGTGAACCTGACCCTTCTCCGACCATCTCCTTATCAGAATCCATGGTGGTGTCACCACCTACCAGCCTTATGACTCCCCCCTTTGAACGTTGTCACTGTTTTGAGGCCTTCAAGTGAACCAGAGGCGGTCCACTCACCTCTATGATCTCATGCCATTTTTTCTGGCCACATATGGCCGTCCGAGTAAGATCTTTACACTTTCCGGTTAAAACCGGCAATTTTGAGTTATTCTCTTCTCCTTTCTGGGTTCTCTTTGGAAACCCTAACTTTGAAACCTTTGATTTCTTTAGATCTGTAATAGATCTTTGTGTATTATGAGATTTTTACATGTTTTCTTCAAAGATCTCCTTGTTTTCTAAAACGATCCTTCACTTTTCAAAACTAGGGTTTTAAATCCTTTTTAAAACAACTCTTTCCCTAATTTCCTAGCATTATCTTGTGATTTTTACCATGTTTAAACATCATCTGAGCTTTTTCCTTTTGTTCGATTCATATGTTGTTAAAAGCCCTAAACGTTTGGGTTCAATCTGTGAGTTCGAGTTCATTTTTGCAATATTATTTACCTGTTCTAGCATGGCTACTGTGCTTTCGTGTATATTTTATGTGTTCTTGTGATTTCTTGCTCTATAATTACTGTTAGGGTTTCTGATTTTTCCCTTTGTACATGTTATTCTGTCCAAATCGATACTGTTCTATCATTTTGTATGATTAGTGCTTTATTGGTTCTTACACTATATTCTTTACTGATTTTTAGTTTTCCTTAAAATTGTGATATTTTCCTTTGACAACTACTGATTGCCTGATTTCGAGTGTTTCCTTAATTGTGTGATATTTTCCTTAATTGATACTGATTCCCTATGGTTGGAACCTCATTCGAGGATCTCCTTACTGATTTTTAGAATCTGAATCATTCCTTGCCTTGTTTCTGTGAATAAACATGCTGTCAAATTAATTTTTTATACACTTTCTTTAATTGGTATACTCTGTATTTGGTCCTAATCGCATGCTCTGTTATTTACTACTCCTTATGTGGAAAAATCAGTTTTCAATTTATTCCTTTCCTTGTTTGACACTGTTTGTGTCCGTTTGAACAATGACCCCTTAATTAAAGGGAATACTTGTGTTAATTGGATTTTAATTGTAATTACTTCTATAATTATTCTGAACCATTACTTGTTACCATATTTTTCTGCCTATTTTCGAACTATAAGTACCTCTACTTTCTCATTAGCAAAAAACACGAACATACACTGTTCTAAATCCTCTCTTACACACACACATATTCTCTCATGTTCTTCTTTCTAGTTACTTACTACCCTCAGTCAACTGCAAGCCAAGACTGAGTATTATACTATCTCGCTTTTCACTCTGTGCTTATTATCTCTTAACTGGTATGTCCTCGATTTAGTTTAAAGTCTCAAAATCAACATGCTTCTTTTTGTATTTCAATTCTTCTTATTTCTACTATGCTTTTACTTATTGTTTTGTTGTCTACCCTCCAATTAGCATGTCTACTTATTATTTTACTAGTATGATTATTGTATCTCTTTCCTTAAACTCAGCATGCTACCCCTTAATAGCCTTCAATGTGATTCCGTTTCACTTGTGTTGCTTTGATTCCTAGCATAAACATCCTTGTGGTAAAACTGCTTCTGTGGTATTTAGGTTCTGTATAAGTCTATACTGCATCCTCACCCTCACCCCTCTTGGGATTTCTCTGATTCTAAGTTTATGTGCAATCCTGTCTATTATGTACCTGCTCTTATTGTAATGACTCGACCAGTCGTTTTGCGTTATAGGACCCCGTTCCGCTAAATGAGACTTCCCGTAGTGGCTTTTTATGATTTATGACCTATGGAGACGGATGGTTCGGGATTTGGAAGAGTTTGAAATGGTATAGGAACACTTAGTTCCTTAATGGCCTTTAAGGCCAAGTTTGCCTTCGGTCAACGTTTTAAGTAAACGACCTCGGAATCAAGTTTTGACGGTTTCGGTAGCTTCGTATGATGATTTCGGACTTGTGCGTATGTCCAGAATGGGTTTTAGATGACCCGAGAGCGTTTCGGCGTCAAATAGCGAAATAAGAGTTTCCTTAAGGTTTTTGTGTTATCGTGGTCCGAATGGAAATCCGAGACCGGGAATAGTTCCGTCATGTCATTTATGACTTGCTTGCAAAATTTGGTATCATTCTAAGTAGTATAGGTCGGTTCGGCGCATTGTTAGCGAATTCCAGAACTTAAAGTTCTTAAGTTTGATTTTAGGGGTTTTGAGGTATGATTTTTAGTTTTAGCGTTGTTTTGAGTGTTATGAAGGCTCGAGCGAGTCCGTATTATTATTTGGGACTTGTTGGTATATTTGGACGGGGGCTCGGGTGGGCCCAGGTGCCGCTCGGGCACCAAACGAGGCCAAAAGCCAGCAAATACAACTGCTGGTGCATCAAATGCTGGTGTGACCGCACTTGCGGTTGCCCAGTCGAAGGTGTGAGGCCGCTCTTGCGGTCCTTGCCTCGCAGGTGCCGTCACAGGCGAGGCCGCCATTTCTCGCAGGTGCGGGCTCCTCTCCGCAGGTGCGAGCCCAGGCCCCCATGCCCATTTCCGCAGGTGCGAGGTTATCCTCGCAGATGCGAGACCGCATGTGCGGTCCTTGAGCCGCAGGTGAGGAATCCCTGTAGGCACTGAGTTCTTGAAAAAAAGGGGACATAATCATTGTCACCCCATTTCTTCCCCCATAGTCGACCTTGAGGGCTTGGAAAAGAGCCAAACGACTTAGCTACTAAGAGGTAAGTAGTGAAAATCAAGGGTTAGAGTAAAAAAACCCAGGGCTTTATGTAATTTGGGTAATTACCCACTAATTAGCTATGAAATCATACAAAAACCATATATTAATGATCCTTAGGTTATGGGTAAGTGTTTCCTTGAGAATTTTTGGGATCCGAGCATGTGGGCCCGGGGTGTATTTTGGGATATTTAAAAGTAGGTTGAAATAACTACTTAATTAGGTAAATTTCATACTTTTGAGCATAGATTAATTCATGTATACCATATTTGACTAGTTTCGAGTCCTTGGGAGACGAGTTTGGAGTTTCAGGCGCGTTCTTGACCCGGAAAGTAGGCTCGACACGAGGTGAGTCTCATTTCTAACCTTGTAAGAGGGAATGGTCCCCATAGGTGATTATAAATAATTGCATGTCCATATTTGCGGGGGCTACGCACGCACGAAGTGATGAGAGTCCGTGCATAGCGACTATCATGTTATGTTGGGTAGTTTTAGGACTCACAAGCATGCTTTTATGTGCTTTATAGGTGACTTTAAATGTATTTTTGAGTTGCTTAGTATCCTTGAATTGGTATGAAAATATTTAGGAAGTTACATTAAAAATTACATTGCTTAAATTCTTGTCTTTCAAGTATAATCTTTGATTAAATCCCTGGATTCTTGATAATTCTATGTATGTATACGGGCATCCGCGTCGCATGTATGATTCGCGAGCGGGATAGCCCTATCATTATGTCAACCGCGTCGCATGTTCGATTCACGATCGGGGTAATAGATGCATCTATGGTTCGAGCCGTTCAACCCTCGGCAGTGCGCATTTATTTTCGCGACGCTTCGGCCGTACGCTTTCGGCATTCTATGTGCTATATATTTTGACTGGGAGTTTTGTGATACTTGTATAAATTGATTCATGTAAAAAGGAGATTTGGTATATTATGTGTTAGTGAAATTTTGACATGCAAAGGTAATTACAAATTTATATTTGATATTTCATGTCCTTGTGATTACTACAACTGCTATTCCTGCCTAGCCTTTAATTTATTATGTTATTTAGCTTTGACCCTAGTAAGTATCATGTAGACCTCTCGTCACTACTTCTTCGAGATTAGACGGGATACTCACTGTGTACATATTTGTTTATGTACTCATGCTACGCTTCTATACTTAATTGTACAGGTTCTGAGGCAGGTGCATCTGGGTATTCGTCCGGAGTTCGTCCCTGACCTACAGTTGGTGTGGACTTCTCGGTGAGTTGCTCTCCTTGACGCTTTCTCTGGCAGCACCTTGGAGTTCCTCTTTTCTTTTTCTATGTCTATTTATATTTCATCAGATAGTAGGGCAGCCTTTTATTTTCTTTTGGTTACTCATTTCTATTAGATGCTCGTAGACTCGTGACGCCAGTTCCTGGCATACCCACGTAGTGGATATTATATCTTTTGGGTTGTAATTATTGGTGGTGGTTAATTTAATTATTTCTCCCTTTATAGTCGTTTAAATCACTTGTTTACCTCGTAATTAAGTCCTAACATTTCACAAGTATTGGAAAATGTTTGATAAACTAAAAAGGGGATCACTAGTAATTAAGGTTTGGCTTGCCTGACATCGGAGCTGGGAGCCATCGCGACCTAAACTAGGATTTGGGTCATGACACTTATGTGATTCCTATTTGTCCCCAACCACTTTTACCTCCTTGCTTGTGATTGTTGAGACAGTTCTATTCTCTGCACTTGTTCTATGTGTGCTGTTTTGTTCTGAGTTGTTTTTCCGATTGCCCTATTCCCTTTCTCTTTCAAACTGTTTCTCTCTTAAAGTGAAACCTTCTGTTGTTTTCCAAAACTTATTTCAAACAAGCTGTTTCAAAATTGTTTTTCAACTCAACCTTTTCAAAATTTTATCAAGCACTCTCACTTTACTCTTAGAAGTTTAGGGTCTGCCCCTCTAATGTGTGACTGCTTTGGGGTCCCATGAGACCTTTATGAACTCTGATGCATTTGAGATGGCTTTTCCACACTGCACTTACTCATATGGTTATGAAAATATGGGTGTGAGCACTGTCCGAGATCCCTTGAGGTCCTTAGGGAACTCTGACACACCTGGATTGTACGGAAGGTTGTGAAACACTAATGGCATTGGGAACTTCTGGAGACTTTGGGCCTATCAGTAGGTTCCCTATAGTGTAACTTTTTCTTTTCTTTATTCATTTATGTAATTGGTGCAAATAGTCTATAATAATTATTGTAAACAACTCTTGGGGATGGATAGTGAAAAGGGAAAGGGGTAATTATGCATGTTATAGATATTAAAGGGTAGAAACCATGCTATTAGGTTTATATTCCCTATTTGCGCAATAGAAATCATGTTTAGGCTCATATGTTCAAGATCATGCATTAGAGATCATGCTTCCTAGGTTCTATGTCTACTGTTCCAGCATATTCATTTTACTGTCATATCACTTAGAAAACCCTGCATTAGAAAATGTGCTAACAACTGGTACCTTCTATAATCACTCTTCCTACTGCCATGCACACTTAGAAATCCTGTTTAGGATAAACAACACTAATAAACATATCATCTCTGCATATTCTGAAAAATTATGTTTAAGTGCTGTACTATTTGTGAATCTAGAAAAATCCTGCTTAGGATTCTGCATATACATAATTCTGCATTAGATATCATGTCTTTAGGATTTCATTCATACTCGCTTAAGCACACCTAGTGTCACGCCCAAACCTTAGGAGGCGTGGCTGGCACCCGGTGCCAAACTGGCCCGAGCGAACCACTATGTAACTTGTTCATTCCTTTTTTAACTATCATGGGCCAACATGGCCACAACTCGTAAAGTACAATTGCAAGTGGAAAAAAACATTCTATTAATGAATCATTTTTTTTTAAAACATGAATGCACATGGGCCGTCAAGGCCTCTGACATACTATACAAACTGAACCCCTGTCTACAAAGCCTCTAAGAGTACATAAACATCAAAAAGTTCGGGACAGGGCCCCGACATACCACTCAATGCACGTCTAAATCATACTGACCCAATGAGCCACTCCGAAGCAAATAGAGTGCACCAATATCTTCTGCTGAGCTGATAGCCTACTTGGAGGACTCTCAACCTGTCTATCAGGACCTGCGGGCATGAAACGCAACATCCCCAGGCAAAAGGGACGTCAGTACGAATAAAGTACTGAGTATGTAAGGTAGGAAAAATATAATTAAGAACAGTAATGTAAAGAGAGATGTAGGAGATACAACCTGTAGCATCTGAGTGCTTCTAAGAGANTCATCATCATATCATACCCGACCTTAAAGAGGACTCGGTAAACCCAACTGATTAGTGGTTGCACAATAGGTGCCATACCCGGCCGACTATAACGTGTCTCGGTAGAGTAAAATAGATACATATATATAATGCATGTAGGACTCATTGGAATCATGTTCTGAACCTTTAACAGTGATGTAAGGTCGATATTCTCCGTACACATTATTAGGGCTAACTCTTCATCGAGAATCTTATAAGGATCATGAAGTACCAACAACATTGATAACATAAGAATAAGAGAAGCAACTTCAACATCAATTGTTCCATAAGAAGGAAAACACTGTAAGTACTGCTAGGTTCTAAGAGTAAAGTATCTTTGGAAGCTCGTTCATTTGTATTATTTGGATCATGCCAAAAAGAAATAAGGGATAGCCTTAACATACCTTTGCAATCTTCTATCCAATCGTGAACCAAGCTCAATATGATCTTCTTACGTCTACAACGAGAACCCGACTTCATCATCATCATATAAGCATTGTAACTCTCATATTTCAAAACCAATATTCTACAAGAAAACGGACAGCACCTCCCCTGTTTTAACTACATCCCATATGCTACCAAAGGTCACCAAACAGCCCAAACAACAACAATATAATTCACAATAAGCTCTCCGATTAGTTCAACAATCATTTTGAGCGGCAAGCTCGATTGGAATCTGTATAACACATATCACACCTTATAGACTTCTTACATTAACTTAACAACATCATTAGTATGATAGTAATTCATCAATGATTTAATCCTTATATCGTATATTTATATTAAATGAAGCAATTCACAACTCCAGCTTCTTCAATTGGCAACTTTATTCACTAGTTCATGTCTAGTACAACCATTTAACTTAAAATACATCAATACAACCTTAAGAACCTACAAGAACATAATATACACACCTCCTACAGTATCTTCAAGTTTAAATCCAAGTTATATTTAGCTTACAACAACCTTCAATTGAAATACAAGACCATAGAAGTGACTTAAGCTAATCCAAGTATTATCTTGTAGTTTATTATCCTAACAACTTAACCAACATACAATCAAGCTTAAGCACAATCAGTAGGCTGTTATACTCATCTTAACCAGTAGAAAAAAACTTTAAATTTCAGAAAAACACACCCTACAACTATCCTCAATGACAACACAACCTCAAAGAGTTGTTATTCTTCACTAGAACTAACTGTTGATGTTGAAATATGGTGCAATCCATTTGCAAGACTTGAAATAACCTAGGGTTGATATGAAACCATAGGAGGGTATTTTACAGAACATAAACCACTTAAAACAACATCCCACACGAGCTGGAACCACCCAAAAATCAGCAACAACAAGAAGAACAAGAAACTTACTAGCGCGACGAGATTCCCGACACTTGATGTGTGTTGTTTTCCCTTTGTTTGGGTCTTGGATCATGAGAGAAATTTGAGAGAGTGTTTTTAGGTTTCTAAGGTATGAATATACGGAAAATGAATGACTAAAAATGGGGTTGAGGCATCTTATATATATCCATATGTCTCAAACCGCCTATGTGGGTCCCATAGAGAGCTGCTTGGCGCAGTCTCGCTAACACGCGGATATCTCTCTACTCCGATGTTGTATAGACGAACGGTTTAATGCGTTGGAAACTAGACTCATAGATATTCAATTTTGTTGGTAGATAATCCAATAATTCCAAGTATATTGGAAGAAAATATCAGTTACATTTGACCTAATTTTCAGCACATTATGAATGTAACTTGTGAAGACCTTTGCCATTTTTTGTCCCACAACTTGTTTTACTTCAAAACGTAGCACACGAATATCATATGACAAACATAACTCATAGCATAACCTCCTTATCATATAATGAACCATAGTCTCACCCTAAAGTACATGTTGTAACACTCCTAATTCGTCGACTTTAGACGAAACTTATTTTCTTCAATTGGTTTAGTTTCTAAGCTTTCCAATCCTATTGGTACTCGTTATTCAAGATATTAAGTATTTGTAACCTCCAAGGTAAAATTATTAAATTACTATATATTCTTCCATATATAATTTTATTTCTGAGCTTACATCAATTGACTTACGATGTACTCTCACGTACGAAAACATGGGGTGTAACATCATTCCCCCCTTTGGAACATTCGTCCTCGAATGTTGGTTGATGAACTTATCGTATCTTAAGAAATAACTCTTACGAATACATTAATATTGTCTTTGCCATCTAGGGAGTTGTTCGGTGAATAAATCCAAAGGCTAGGGCATTTCCCCCTTTATGCCTCTTTCTCACACCACGACTTGTGGTCGAATTCCTTTCAATCTCGTAACTCTTTCTACCTTCTTTCATGTAGCCTGTAAGATTATAACCTTGAATGTGCACCAATGACACTCTTATCTCCTTTTTCCATTAGCTGTTACCCAATCTCTAGGCTTTACTTTGTGAACATATATAGTATTAGGACAAGATGTCCCTCTGGGCATCTATAGGTGTACTAAAGTTTTTTTTTGCTTGGTACTTTTTTGAACTTACGACTATTGTTATATCTTGTTTCATGGCCTCAGTTATCTTTGATTATGGATTTATCATAACTAGTTAGGTCATACTGTACTATAGCTCTTACTTCGGTTTATTATTATCGAGGCTTGACACTCAACTCCAGGTTACTCTCTCACTACTTATCATATCTGTATAAATCTAAGCCATTTAATGCTTCCTTATTACTATTCATCTTAATAATGACAGCCTAATCTCATCTCATACTTAGTAACTTTCATCCATCTATTGTTGATTCACCTTAATGTTGATCTATAACCTACCATTGATAACTTGAAACCTCTTATGTAATATATCATCACTAGGGCTCACGTCTCATCGGGGAACATCTGAAGTGATTTTCCTAATCCACTTAAGGACGATACTATACTCCAATAATTATATTTCATAGCATCCCAATGTGATTCATCCTATGGGGGTATTCTAATCCCGTGCAGTTCATGAAATCCTTGTTCTCAAAATCATTACTCAATCAAAGGCCTAAACGTCATACTCTTATCATTTATCACAATTACACCCTTACTTTACTACCAGGGTAGCATTCTATCTCTTCTAAATGCTCCTAGTTTTAAACTCCTTTGAGTCACTCATGCTATACTGAGCTTTTTATAACTTTATGGACACCATCAGCTCTCTTGTTGTGATGGGTTTAATCCCGAGGAATCACCTATTCTCGTCACCTTCTCACTCACATTTTCTTATCCTTACATCTATCTAGCTAAAACCTTGTTACTTTAGCTTGCGACCTACGCACATCTATTTATACTACTTGCAACCTTCTTTTTAATATGCTAGCACTATAGATTTCCTTACATGCCTACTCAGTTGTTTTTAAATGTAAGCAATTTCTTTTCTTAGTCATTCTGCCACTTGCTGCATGGATACTTGGCTTATCTTAGTGCCCACGAATACGGGAGTTCCCTGTAACTCATATAATCTCAATTATCAAATTTTCTTTTTTTTTCTTTTTCCCGTTCATTAGCAACGATAGGTGCCACTTTCTTATGGAGTGCATACAACATTATAGTGAGACTGCTTTTACAAGACCATTTCTTCTTTAGGTCACTATGCTTATGATGAAGCTTGCCTCCTTATTTTTTCCAGCTAGTCTTTCGTTGCAGTCTTAGGAAAGAACTTCTGACTCTTGTAAAGCTGAGACATTATTACATTGTATATCCCACGGTATTTCTGATGTTTTTACTCGCCTATCATTATCCTTAGTTACTTACCTCTATGCCCTTGTGCTCGTAGGGTTTCTTTTGAATTGAAATTTCAGTTGTCTCCATTGTGGCACTCTCTATTATTTCCGTAACACTTCCATTGTACCTTCTACTACCCAAAGTCCTGTCTGAATATTTCTCGAGGATTACGATTTCGTATCTAAGAGACTGAATTTCCTATGCTGGGTTTTACTACGTTTATCTTGCATGATCTACTGATTTGCCTATATCCTCCTATCTAGCCATAACTAGGCTCTTCCTGAATCAACTACAGACTACCCGTTGGTCCACTCTCATATCTGTATTTTATGTAACGCCTCTTGGGTTATGTCCTTTGTCTTAACTTATCTCTCGTACAAGATTCTTATGTATCAAGCGTTCATTCACACTAATTTATTAATATCATCGAGTGTGAAACCCTTATTGATTCTCCCCCGTCATGCTTGCATAATGTTTTGGAGTCATATTATATCTGTAGGATATGAATAAATGCAATCTCATTCCTTTCACCTTTGTTTTACCGCATTTTTCCCTTACTATTCGATAGTTACCTATTCCTCTTTGGAATTTTTTTTCCACATCTTTACTCACATATTACTCGCTTTGTGACAACCCTTCTACACCAGGGATAATTGAATTTCTTAGCATAAGGGTGATACCTGGTGTAACTGGCACATTTAGTCCCTTAAGCTTAACTCTCTCATAGTGCTTGCTTTAGGTAGCGTCTTCGTGAATGACCTTTAAAGTTTATTCTTCTATTTTTCATTCTATTATTGTCGAAACACTATCTTTCAAACGATGTCAACTATTACCAATTCCTTTGATCCCTAATTCATGTTCGATTTTTTTTTGTTTACTATCCCATACTAATTTCTATTACTGGGGGGTCTAGCTTTTACTTCTGGTTATCACGTTAGAGTCACAAACTTATTTCTCTAAAGGAGTATGTGACTTTATGACCTATGCTCTTTTGTTGCCTCGAGGCCTGTTACCTCTTGTCTTTTTCTTCCCTTAACTATAGATTCGGTAATACTGTCATTTTTTTTATCTACCGTTGTCATCCACGTATCACATCTTACTCATAATGCTTTCTTAACTCTCTTCTCATTTCCATGCTAACATTTATGTCTAACACTTTATTCTAAAAACTCCAAACAAACGTTCCTTAACTTTTAGCTCCCGCTACTTCATCTCACCAGTTCTTTGGGACGCCTAACATTCTCTTTTTTTTTTGTTAATAGGGGTTGGAGTCATACTAAAGTAAATATTTATTCCTTCTAGGATCCCACTTTCGATCTTCTGAAATTTCTAAATATTCTAGTATTCATATCTGACTGTACTATTCTAGAGTTCACCATATGGGTCTCTCACAAGGAGATCTATTACCATATTTGCACTATCCTTTGGAAATGTTAGCTAATGATAATAATCATCCACCAATTTGGGTTACTCTAACCCCAGCTGGATCCTGATATCCTATCCTTCTCTTAAATTATGTCAGTTAGCTCCCATAGGGCATAATTGAGATTGGTATGGACAATTGTAGATATCTCTGTTACTATTGTAAGTAATTCAATATTCTTGTATTTCTCTGCATGAATTATAAATACTTATAATCTTTATTAATTAGGTACCTCGTATCCCTCTTCATCTTTCTTCTTTTACTTGCTGAAACTTGTATCTACCTTTCGATTCTCTTATTTTTTTTCCATATGGGTGGATAGATATTCTTGCCTTAGATCTCCTTTCAAGAAACTTACCCATCTTAGTACATACATGATCTGATGAAGACCTTACATTTACTCATCATAGGCATGATGCAAAATCGAGTTCCTCTAACTCAACAATTCCACAACAATATTCAACCTCTTACCAACCGTCTTTCTAGATGTATGCATCGTCGTATTATAAATAAGATAGAATTGAGGAAAATTGGGTTCTTACGAATGATCTATACCACACGATCTAGAGTAAGAAGAAAGAGTAACAATCCTAAATGCCATGTAGCCTCTTGCTTATAAGTGTGGTGCACAACACACCCATAAACAAGACTCTACTAGACACGGCTTGTAGACATCTCGAGGAAAGAACTGCTCTGATACCAAGTTTGTCACGCCCCAACCTTGGGAGGCGTGGCTGGCACCCGGTGCCAAACTGGCCCGAGCGAACCACTATGTAACTCGTTCATTCCTTTTTTTAACTATCATGGGCCAACATGGCCACAACTCATAAAGTACAATTGCAAGTGGAAAAAAACATTGTATTAATGAATCATTTATTCTTAAAACATGAATGCACATGGGCCGTCAAGGATTCTGACATACTATACAAACTGAACCCCTGTCTACAAAGCCTCTAAGAGTACATAAACATCAAAAAGTTCGAGACAGGGCCCCGACATACCACTCAATGCACGTCTAAATCATACTGACCCAATGAGCCACTCCGGAGCAAATGGAGTGCACCAATATCTTTTGCTGAGCTGATAGCCTACTTGGAGGACTCTCAACCTGTCTATCGGGACCTGCGAGCATGAAACGCAGTGTCCCCAGGCAAAAGAGACGTCAGTACGAATAAAGTACAGAGTATGTAAGGCAGGAAAAATATAAATAAAAACAGTAATGTAAAGAGAGATGTAGGAGATACAACCTGTAGCATCTGAGTGCTTCTAAGATATAGTAACATGAAATGCATGATACATATATACACATAATCTTTTAAAACCATACGCCTCTGTGGGCATCATCATTATCATATCATACCCGGCCTCAAAGAGGACTCGGTAAACCCAACTGATCAGTGGTTGCACAATAGGTGCCATACCCGGACGACTATAGCGCGGCTCGGTAATGTAAAATAGATACATATATATAATGCATGTAGGACTCATTGGAATCATGTTCTGAACCTTTCGGAGTGACGTAAGGTCGATATTCTCCGTACACATTATTAGGGCTAACTCTTCATCGAGAATCTTATAAGAATCATGAAGTACCAACAACATTGATAACATAAGAATAAGAGAAGCAACTTCAACATCAATTGTTCCATAAGAAGGGAAACAATGTAAGTACAGCTAGCTTCTAAGAGTAAAGTATCTTTGGAAGCTTGTTCATTTGTATTATTTGGATCATGCCAAAAAGAAATGGGATAGCCTTAACATACCTTTGCAATCTTCTATCTAATCGTGAACCAAGCTCAATATGATCTTCTTATGTCTACAATGAGAACCCGACTTCATCATCATCATATAAGCATTGTAACTCTCATATTTCAAAATCAATATTCTACAAGAAAACGGACAGCACCTCCCCTGTTTTAACTACATCCCATATGCTACCAAAGGTCACCAAACAACCCAAACAACAACAATATAATTCACAATAAGCTCTCCGATTAGTTCAACAATCCTTTTGAGCGGCAAGCGCGATTGGAATCCGTATAACCCATATCACACCTTATAGAATTCTTACATTAACTTAACAACATCATTAGTATGATAGTAATTCATCAATGATTTCATACTTATATCGTACATTTATATCAAATGAAACAATCCACAACTCCAGCTTCTTCAATTGGCAACTTTATTCACTAGTTCATGTCTAGTACAACCATTTAACTTAAAATACATCAATACAACCTTAAGCACCTACAAGAACATAATATACACACCTCCTACAGTAGCTTCAAGTTGAAATCTAAGTTATATTTAGCTTACAACAACCCTCAATTGCAATACAACACCATAGAAGTGACTTAAGCTAATCCAAGTATTATCTTGTAGTTTATTATCCTAACAACTTAACCAACATACAATCAAGCTTAAGCACAATTAGTAGGATATTATACTCATCTTAACCAGTAGATAAAAACTTTAAATTTCAGAAAAACAAACCCTACAACTATCCTCAATGACAACACAACCTCAAAGAGGTGTTATTCTTCACTAGAACTAACTTTTGATGTTAGAAATATGGTGCAATCCATTTGCAAGACTTGAAATAACCTAGGGTTGATATGAAACCATAGGAGGGTATTTTAAAGAACAAAAAACACTTAAAACAACATCCCACACGAGCTGGAACCACCCAAAAATCAGCAACAACATGAAGAACAAGAAACTTACTAGCGCGACGGGATTCCCGACACTTGATNCGCTAACACGCAAATATCTCTCTACTCCGATGTCATATAGACAAACGGTTTAATGCGTTGGAAACTAGACTCATAGATATTAAATTTGGTTGGTAGATCATCCAATAATTCCAAGTATATTGGAAGAAAATATAAGTTACATTTTACCTAATTTTCAGCACATTATGAATGTAACTTGTGAAGACCTTTGCAAACTTTTGTCCCACAACTTGTTTTACTTCAAAACGTAGCACACGAATATCTTATGACAAACATAACTCATAGAATAACCTCCTTATCATGTAATGAACCATAGTCTCACCCTAAAGTACATGTTGTAACATTCCAAACTCGTGGACTTTAGACGAAACTTATTTTCTTCAATTGGTTTAGCTTCTAAGCTTTCCAATCCTATTGGTACTCGTTATTCAAGATCTTAAGTATTTGTAACCTCCAAGGTAACATTATTAACTTACTATATATTCTTCCAAATATAATCTTATTCCTGAGCTTACATCAATTGACTTACGATGTACTCTCACGTACGAAAACATGGGGTGTAACACCTAGTCTAATTGTTGATGCATAAAAAGGAATAAAAACAACTTCACTCAGTTTTTGCAATCAACGGGTAATAATTCTATGTTATGAACGCCTTGGACAGTATGTTTAAGTAACATAAGTTCAAATAGTTTTTTCTTACTTCTGAAACAGGTATACTGTCTCACACCTAGGCAAGCCTTAGGTGATCAAACTGTTGAAAACTGGAAATTTGCTTCCTTTGTGTATGCTGCCTAATACTCAACAGGTTTTAAATCAGTAGGTAAACTGATTAGGGCCTTTTCTGAGTTATAAAATCAAGTCTGCATATCTGCCTACATTCTGAACTCACCCAGACACCATGCTTTAGGGTTCTAGTTAGCAACATTGCCCTTAATTGTGTTTGAGTCGTGCTGTCTAATTACATTACTTGTGGAGGTAAACTTGAGACTTCTATCTGCTTTTTTCTTTGTTCTCACTAATTTCAGTCCTATATGTTTTTGCTTGTCGCCTTAGTATTTTTCCTTTGAACCTGAGGGTCTGCCTAGAACTTCACTTATAGGTAGAAGTCCTAAACTCCTCCAGGACTATTAAGAAGGGACGGGTAACAGCACGCAATAGAGGTCGCTGACCAACACTCACTTTAATAACTTCTACGGGGTGGGACAGGTAGATATGGATATGATGGCCGGTGCGCTAATGCCACATGTATCCCCTCTTTGAGGAGTGATTACCAGGTATTGTACTGACGTGATCCATATGACAAACAACCCAGGACTCCCCCTTATCCTTTATATGCATGCTTAGATCATCTCTTTCAAAGACCTTGCATAAACATTAAATATTTTTAAAACTTTTGCAACACATGTATGCTTAGACTGCGATTCTTTCAAAGCCCTTTACTTGTTTTAAACATTAATTGCGTATTTTCTATGTGCTCAAATTCACAAAGTTGTTTGGTCGGGAACCACAGTTGTGGACTCCGAGGGGTGCCTAACACCTTCCCCTTAGAGTTATTTCAAGCCCTTACCCTGTCTTTGGTTATCTAATCTTGTTTGTAAATGAACCAAATAGGTGCCTTAACGCGCCTTAAAATTGTTAGGTGGCTACTCTTCGAATCCTTGCATACCCCTTTCCCGAAAGGAAACAAGTTGTCCCAATAATGTCAAAACCCGATTTCGCGAGAAAAAAATGGGGTGTGACAATCGATCCTTGGAAGTGGATACTTATTCTTAATAGTTACCTTGTTTAGTTGCCTATAATCGATACACATCCTCAATGAGCCATCTTTCTTCCACACAAACAGTATCGGTACACCCCAAGGTGAGGTACTGGGCTTGATGAAACCTTTCTCGAGCAAATATTTTAACTGCACCTTCAATTCCTTCAATTTGATAGGTTCCATTCTATACGAAGGGATGTATATTGGTTGAGTTCCCGGAAGCAAATCGATGCTATCAATATCTCGCTCTGGAGGAATACTTGGAAGTTCATCTGGAAACGCATCTGCGTACTCTTTGACTACTAGAATAGGCTAAAGTGTAGGTATCTTAGCATCTTCATCTTTAACTCGCACAATATGATAAATGCACCCTTTTGTGATCATTTTCCTCGCCTTCAGATAGCAATAAACATATCTATAGGTGTGGTTGTATTACCTACCCATTTAAGGAATGGCTCACCCGGAAAATGAAATCTAGATGCCTTTGCTCAACAAACAACTGCGGGATAGCAAGCTGCCAACCAGTCCATGCCCATAATAGCCTCAAAATCTAACATCTCTAGCTCAACTAGGTCGCCTGAGGTCTGACGACTACAAACTGTCACCATATAACCTTGATAAACTCGTCTAGAAATAATCATTTCTCCGACCGGTGTAGATACCGCAAAAGATCACTTAATATTTCAGGCACTATACCAAACTTCCCTGCAAAAAATGGGGTAATATACGATAAAGTAGACCCTAGGTCTATCAAGGCATAAGCATTGTGAGAGCAAATGGTCAATATACGTGTCACAATGTCTGGTGAAGACTTCTGGTCATGTCGGCCTGCTACAACATAGATATGGTTCTGGTTACCACCTGAACTGGAACCTCTACCTCTGCCTCGACCTCTACCTGCCAAAGTCTAAGACTCGTGCCCTGAAGGATGCACATACATAGATTATCTTGTTGCTGAACTCGCTGGTTGTGCCATACCCCCAGAATCATTATTCAGGCAATCTCGCATTAGATTCCCCCAATGACGACATGTATAACAAGCATCGGAACCGGCTCGTCATTATCCCAAGTGTCCTCTACCACAGATGTCACACCGCGAAGGAAATGATCATGTCTGCCTTGAACCTCGATGTCGCTATAAACCTGACGCCTGTGAGCTCTCACCTGGTCTTTATTGAGTATAACAGTCATACCTATAACCTTGTACTTGAGGTGGCAGAGGCCTAGGTGGCCATCCAAAGTACTAAGGCCTATAACTACCCTGAGACTGCTCCTAAGACCTGACAAATCTCATCCTCTTATGCTACCCTTGCTCAGTCCTCTTTGTACCCTACTACTGACGCCTACCCCTTTCTATAATCTGGGCGAATGCTTGAATCCAGGAGATATCCATACTATCCTTCAATGCAGTGGTGGAACATGACTTGGTCAACTCTAGGCCAACCCTGCTATAAACTTATGGATCCTGTCCCACATAGTAGCAACTATGGATGGTGCATACCTGGACAATGAGTCAAAATAGAGACTATACTCCCAAACACTCATATTGCCTTGCTTGAGGGCTAAATATTGATCGACTCGATCCTGCCGCATCTCCCTCGGTAAGTACTGGTCAAGGAAGGCATCTGAAAAATTCTCCCAAATAGCTAGAGGTGCATCACATCCCCTGGACCTCTCCCATCCCTCGTACCAAAGTATGGCTATATCTCAGAATCGAAAAGCTTCTAACTCAACTGCCTCTTTCTCCATGGCATGCATAACCCGAAAGATCCTGTGAAGTTGATATATGAAATCTTGTGGGTCCTCCCTCTGATCTGTCCCCGTGAACTCTGAGGGACTCAAAGCAATACAGTGTTGGACCCTTGAACTCCCAGACTTCTCAAAAGATCCTGCCCTAGCTGATGCCCTAGCTTGTTGCTGGGCAGCTACCAAATTTGTCTACAAATGCACCGCACTCCTCAAATCCTGATCTGATGGAAGTGGAGGGGGAACTGGATGTGTGGTATCCCTAGGAATCTCCTCGGGTGGTGGAGGAGCCGGTAATGGCTGAGTAGGGGTCTCGCCCTGGGCCTTAAACTGGGCCACATCTACAGGGGGTACCCTGCTGATCCCCTAACCTGCTGCTGTATCTTTCCTCTGGCTAGCCATATTCTTCCAAGTCATCGTCATCTGTGTATGCAAACACCAACACGTAAGTTTAACTCAAGTTTCTTATAACTCAGTTCTACAACACGATTTAGATTTGAAAGGGGGTAACCAATTCCTAAATGCCATGTAGTTCACTGCTTATATAATGTGGTGCATAACACATCTATAAACAAGACCCTACTAGACACGTCTTATAGACTCTCTAGGACAGAACTGCTCTGATACCAAGTTTGTCATGCCTCGATCCTTGGGGGCGAGACCGGCACCCGCTGCCTCACCTAACCTAGCGTACCAACTTACACCAAGGGACTCTGAACATATAATGTCATACTTTGGCCATGGGGCCACATTGCAAGACTATTTGCAAAGCTGACTAAACATCAATATAAAGCTGGGCCGCCAAGGCCGTCAAAACTACTATAGCCGACAAACCAACAAAATATACATATAAGGCCTAGAAGCCCAACATACTGCACTAACTGACTGGATATGTCTACAAGCCTCTACTGATGGATGTACTGTAATCGGAACAGGTCTCGACCTACTCATAACATATATATATATATATATATATATATATATACATATATACAAAAGATGTACACAAAACTCTAGACCCGACAACACCGAAGGACGTGGAGTTTACCGATCAAGCTAAACTCGGGCAACACCTACTGAGGAGGTCTACCCGTTTGTTTGTCTGAACCTAGACGCATGAAATGCAGCATCCCAAGAAAAGGGACGTCAGTACTAAATAATGTACCGAGTATGTAAGGCAATAAAATAATTGAAATATGAAATTGAACTGATAATATAATAACTAAAAGTACTGGGAGTCAAATATGATCTGGAGATATACTTACCCGCTGATACTGACTCAACTCTCTCAATATAGTAAGTAAAATAAATGTCCGACCCTATAAGGCTCTGAACGTGTAATTGCTCACCCATATTAGGTTTTCTCATAGGCGCTCGTCCATACTGGGCTCTGTATATTCCATTATAGGATCCCACATAGGCGCTCACCCATAGAAGGATCGGTATATAACTTACCATTTGATCAGATATGTGAAAATACTGTAATAATATGTATATATAGACCCTCTGCTCTCTTGACCGGAAGAAGACAATACTCAATTGAATATGAAATCCCAATAAAGGAGAATACTGTAACTTATGAGACTAGGATAATGCATGTAAATTCAGAAGTATGAACTTCTATTTATGCCTCATTATTAAACACATGTAGTTACGCGATCATGCCAAAATGAATGAAGGGTTTAGTCTTAACATACCTTATCTCAATCTTTCCAATCAACAAGTTGAATTCGCCTCTTTGCACCTTAATCTAAAACAGTGATAATAATACTATCATTAAGTTACAAAAGGTACAACTATCGCACAACGAATGACAAGCTTATTTGTAATAAAACGGGCAGCATCTCCCATTCCTTACTTCCTCCATGTCCAAGATAACACCAAAAACACAAGAACACAACAATAACAACATACATACATTATTTTCCAACCTTATATACACCACAAAATACAAAAAAAAAATCCCAACACACCCCAATCTCTTCATACACAAAACGATCACCGTAGTAGTGTCAAACAGCCCACAAATGTTATGACGAACGACCAACCCACCACCAGGTGGGGCGGTAGCTGGTGCTGTAATCATAGCTTGAGGACCCGGTGGAGCACGCTGTGCTTGTGAAATCTGTGGAGCTGCACCCCTCCTAAGTATGGGGAAATCCCTCACCATATAGCGAGTGTCGGCACACTTAAAACAAGCTCTCATAGGGCGTGGCTGATGTGAGTGGCTCGAGCCAAATCTGCTTGAGTGACCGCTAAAAGCACCCAGTGCAAGAGGTACGCTAGATAATTTCGGTGTATAATATGGCTCCTGGGCCTAGAAGGGGCTGAATACCAAAGGCGACTGGAAGAGTTGAATGAACGGGGCGACTCACATAGCCCCTACCATGGCGAACTGCAGCTGGGGCATGAGTAGCATTATAAGTGCCAGACTCTCGAGACCTCTTGGCCTCTATATCCTCTCTCTTCTGAGCAAGCAAACCCTCCAACCCCCTAGCAATACTCACAACCTATTGGTATGAATTATCCATCTCCAACTCCCAGACCATGCTAAGCCTAATACTGGGATGGAGTCCCTCAAAAAATTGACGAACCCTCTCTCGAACTGTGGCAACCAAGGCTGGTGCAGGTCGAGCCAAATCATTGAAGCAAACTGCATACTCTCACACAATCATAGAACCTTGATGCAACTACTCAAACTCCGTGCGCCACGTGTCTCTGAGACTCTGAGGAACATACGCCCTTAAGAACATGTCCGAGAATTGAGTTTATGTAAGTAAAGCTGCCTTAGCCGGACTATCCAACTCATAAGCACGCCACGAATATGCTTCTCCTCTAGGTTGGAATGTAGTAAAAGAAACCCCACTCGACTCCGCTATACCCATAATACAGATAATACGATGTCACTCTTCTAGAAAAACCTGGGCATCATTTGTCGCCAATCTACTGAAGGTAGGAGGGTTGTACTTCTTATAACTCTTAAGTCAGAGCTTCTCCACCTCAGAAGTTGTTGCACTAGCCTCGAGCTGAACTGGAGCTGCTGGATGCATCAGTATAATCTTTGGAACATGGTCGACCTGAACTCGCTTCTCTGGGGTACGGGCGGTGGGATTCTGTGCTCCTCTCACGGCCTGAGATAAGGCAGGAGTAAGTGGAATCAATCCATCCTAAGCTAAGGTACTGAACATGCTCAGAAACAGGGCTAGAGTCTCTTGGAGGGCTGGTGCAGTAACAGGTACCTAGGTGCCTGCCCTCCAGCTGAAGCTACTGGGGGCTCCTCCGTAGTAGCTCGTGAGGGTGCTCTGGCTTCACGACGTGGATATCCTTGGCCTCTACCCAGCCTCGGCCTCTCGTGGCTCTAGTAGGTGGCGTGAGTGCTTGGTCATCAGATCCACCTGTACGTGTCCTCACCATCTGTGAGAGAATGGAATACAAAAGTTTAGAATTTTGAAGTCAACAATTTCGTTCGACAAGGAATCAAAGAAGTGTAGTTTTTTCCCTAAAATTTCATAGCCTCCCTAAGAAAGTATAGACGTCTCTGTACCGATCCACGAGACTGTAATAAAACGGCTTGTGACTCACGACACCTATGAACCTAGAGCTCTGATACCAACTAGTCACGATCCAAAAGTTCCTCCGTAAAACGTCATGACGACACCTAGTCTCTATGGCTAGGTAAGCCTAACAAATTGCGAAAATACCAAAAAAATGGAGGTAAAACTTAACAACTAACTGCAACAGATAACTAAATAACTGGTAACAATGCCGCTAGACATGTACAATAACCAACACCTTAGTAATACACAGTATTCCCAAATCCCGGAACATCATAAGTCACAAGCTACAGAAGAAAAACTAGTATCTCTATACACCAGAATCTAATAAATGAAGTACAGAAAGTAAATGACAGAGGATAGAATGGAAGGGGACTCTGAGGTCTGCGGACGTGGCAAATATACCTTAAAGTCTCCAAACTATCACTGCTCTCTGATGACGTGGCTGATACGAAGAACATGGATCTGCACACAAAACATGTGTAGAAGAGTAGCATGAGTATACCACAATGGTATACAATAAGTGCCAAGCCTAACCTCGATCGAGTAGTGACGAGGTCAGGTCAGGGCCCATTGGTATATAATAAATACAACAGGAAAATGTAGCAATATAATAAGAGACCGGAATTTAACAAAAAAAGAAAACTCAACAAAATAACAGTACAACACACAAGGGTAAGCACCAGGGATCTCCCGAAATACCGTCTCGTAGTCCCAAGGTAAATGTGCAAAGAGATCTTCTGAGGTACCACCTCGTAGTCTCAAAAGTAATGCGTAAGGAAAACTTCTGAGGTACCGCCTCGTAGTCTCAAAAGTAAATGTGCAGGGAGAACTCCCAAGGTATTGATAACTAGGGATTTTAGCCTATTATTTTCTCTCTTTGCTTAGGTTTTGGGTAAAAAATGCTAAAGGTATTCTCGAAAACTAACTTAATGTGCTTGCTTGCAGGGTTTGGTCAAAATGAGGCAAAGTAGCAAAATAAGCTCATGAAGGAATCATACTAGCACAAGCCAAAGGCTGAAACTGGACCGCTGACCGCGATGAAAAAGCGCGGCTGCGTAGGGTTCACCCTTGAGGCGGATACTATGCGGTCCACGATATTGAGGTTCAGGGAAGCTGCAATTTAGAGCAAATACCACTGCTGACCGCGCTATAAAAGCGCGGTCACGAAACCTTTGGCGCGACCGTGACTGGATTTACGCTGACAACGACATTTGTGATTTAGAGACTTCGCAAATGGACTCAAAAGGGAGAATGCGACCCGCGTGCAAATTACGCGGCTACGTGTTACTCTTACGCGAACACGATCACTATTCCGCTGGGAGCGTGAAATAAGGTTCAGAGACCTTGCAATTAAGGCTTAATAGAAGAATGCAGTCAGCGTCCAAAATATGTGACCACGAATGATGGTCACGCAGGCGCGATTAATTTTACACTGTCCGCGAAACAAGTCCCACTCCAGATTCAAATGAAGAAAAGTGCGGACTGCGCGACTGCGAAATTCCAAGCGCGCTGGTGCCTATCATTATGCGGTCATCGAAACCTCCATAGGCACACTTTTGTCTAGAAGTTTTAGCTGTGTATAAATAGATCTTTTGACATTTTTAGGTTAAGTTTTGTATTAGGGAGCACGTGAACAACCACACTTTACCATTTTGAGTAATTTTAGAGTAGTTTTAGCTTCTATCTTTAGATTTCTTCTTGTATTTGAATTTTATGGCTAATATTACATCTCCATCTTTGATTTCTATCATTATCATGAGTAGATAGACCCCATAGCTCGGGTTTTGACCCAACCCTAGTGTGAGTATTTAACAGATATTCAATTTTAGGGCTTAATTATTTGTGGGTTAGTGATATTTAGCTTATTTCTTGCATTAATCGTATAATTGGTGGTTGCAAACACTGATTCATGCCTTTTCGACATAGGATTTTCTTGAGAAAGAGAGCCCAAGTCTAGGAAAAATAGGCTAACAAGGAATTGGGGTGAATCCAAGAGATTGATAGCCCCAATTAAAGGGTTAAATCTGGAGATAGTAATACCCGACTTGAGACAATTTCACTTGCATTGCTTGAACACCCATTTGGGCTTGAGAAAGCCAAATTGGGCAAAGTCACTCAAACTACCGAGAGTCATAGAGTGAGTATTTATGTGTGAAGTTAATATCGCGACCCCAATCATAACAAACCAGTCCTAGATTCTCGACCCCATTAAATACTCACCTAGGCGGAAGTCACTTCCCTAGTGCTTTTTATCATTTGAAAATCTTTCACAAAAATATTGTACTTAGATTATTTCTAGCAATCAATAACATTAAAATTATATTAGAAACAATCCCAACCATGGTTAGAAGTGAAATTAAAAACAACACACTCAGCTAGATTAGGTAGACACCCAACTCCCAATCAATATTATCTCCCTGTGGAAATTGATCCCTACTTATCGGGTAAAACTGCATCGACCACTCCTCGCCACTATATAGTGGTGTAGGGTTGGAACCGATCACTTTTTGGCGCCGTTGATGGGGAGTTAAACAGTTTTGGATATCTATCTGACTAGTTGTGTGTCTTGTTTTCATTTCCTTCTATTTTACTAACTTTTGTGTATTAATCACCTTAGGTACAAAATGGTAAATAATTATCCCCTTGGCAATGTTCTCTAGGGGGAGGAGGTAGATGATAATGGTGAGGATGAGGTTCATTTGGTACCTCAAGCTGAAAGAAGAGGCCGCCAGGCCAATGAAAACATTCCAGACCCTTCTCCACCTACTTCGCGAGCAACTCCTCGGGTGCTTCCCAATGAAGGTTACGCAAGTGCAATTGTCCCACACCGAATCCGGGCGGGCAATTTCCAGAATACAAGTGTTATGTTGACATTATTGGAGAAAAGAGGGTACTTCACCGGCATTCCCCATCAAAATGCATATGAACATCTAAAGGGCTTTGTAGTTACCTACTGGGGAAGAAAACAGACAAACGTGTCGGAGGATGCGCTGAGATTGAGATTATTCCCTTTTTCACTTAGAGGGAAAGCTTTGGACTGGCTTGAAAGACTCCCCAACCATTCCATCACCACGTGGGATGAGTTGGCTGACAAGTTTATAGCAAACCTTTTCTCACCGAGACGTATGACAGCATTAAGGGATGAGATCTTAGCCTTCAAACAGGAACCTAATGAATCCCTACAATGAAATTAGGGAGAGATATAGAACAGTAGTCAAGGAATGTCCCAATAATGACATGACTGAAGAAATGATCCAACATACATTCTATCGGGGTATAAACACGACCAACCAATGTGTGGTGAACCAGCTAGCAGGGGGTGATTTTATGAAGCTACCTTATGTTGAGGCCTGTGACATACTTGATGAGATGGCTGGCACTTCTTCAACTTGGCAAAGTCGAGCAAATGTTCCCCAAGGTGACCCGAATGTAATCAATCTTCACAAGGAACTTCAAGACCATGGATAAGTCATAGCTGAGTTGACACCAACCATGAACCAGTTAGCCAAAGCACAACTTTAGTAGATTCAGGGACCAAAGCAAGTAAATGCAATGGAAGGTGTCAATCTATTGGTCAACAAGAGGAGACAACATGGTCAACAAATGGAAAGTAATCAAGATCAATATGTGTAAAGTGGAAGTGGATACAACCAAGATGATTCGTATGATGACCAAAGCGAGGAAGTTTATTATGCCAACAACTATCAAGGACAACGGAGCAATGCTCCAAATCAACAATGGAGATCACAAGGGAATAATCAGAATTGGGGAAACCAAGGCCAAGGGAATTGGAACAATAGCAACAAAAACAAATCGAACAATTGGGGGAACAACAACCAGAATTGGGGTGGCAATAACAATTGGAATGGCAACAACAATAACAATTAGGGAGGAAATGGCAATCAAGGCGGTTGGGGAAACAACAATCAAGGCAACCGGGGGTCGGGCTTTCAAAGGCCCCCGATGTATCAGCAACCCAACAATCCTCCTCTATATTCGTCTCAGGGGCCAAGTTCTTCAAGCAATGAAATGGGGAAGATAGAGAATATTTTCAATCAAATGATGGAAAGGACTTTCGAATCTGATGCTCAAATTGCCTCCCACACTACTTCCATCCGCAACCTAGAAGTACAAATGGGTCAAATCTCTCAAGAATTGAATACTCACCCTAAGAGGGAACTACTTAGTGACACGGTAGTAAATCCGAAGGGTGGGAACAATACAGGCCATCCAATAGCGATGAGCACATGGAGCGGTAGAGGTGGTGAAGCAAGTACCTCCAAGCAAAAGAAAGTTGTGAGTGATGATGTTGAAGTGCAATAATTAAGATCCAAAATTTGATAAGAAAGTGAGTGAAGAGAATTTGAATGATGAAGTGAGGATTGATATTCTTGATAACGAGGAGGAGACTCAAAATGACGTGAACCCGTCTAGGGAACACGTGATAGACATACCGGAACCGGTAGGGCCAAAAGCCAAGGCTCTTTTGCCAAGGCCTCCTCCACCTTATCCTCAAAGACTTGCTAAGAAAAAGAATGAAAACCATTTCAAGAAGTCTATTGAGATGATGAAAAGCTTGTCAATCAATGTGCTCTTGGTGGAAGCTCTTGAGCAAATGCTGGGATATGCCAAGTTTATGAAAGACTTGGTAACTAAGAAGAGATCTATGGATTGTGAGACCATCAAAATGAATCATCAAGTAAGTGCCATTGTGCACTCGATGGCTCCAAATCTTGAAGATCCCGACGCATTTACCATTCCATGTACCATTGGTAGTGCATATTTTGCAAAGGCCTTGTATGATTTGGAGCAAGTATAAATTTGATGTCGTACTCCGTATTCAAGACTTTGGGTATTAGTCAACCGAGAGCTACTTCAATGAAATTAAAAATGGCGGATAGAACAATGAAGAGGCCACTTGGGATTATTGATAATGTTCTTGTCCGAGTTGACAAGTTTATTTTGCCTGCTGATTTTGTGATTCTCGATTGCGAAGTCGACTATGAGGTGCCTATAATATTAGGAAGGCCTTTCTTAGCAACAGGGAAGGCATTGGTGGATGTGGAAGCAGGGGAGCTCACCTTCCGGGTAGGCGATGAAAAGGTTTTATTCTGCGTGTGCAAATCAATGAGGCAGCCGAATAGTAATGAAGTTTGCACTTTTGTGGATCTTGTGACAGAGGTGATAACTAATGACACGAGTGCAATGATCAACGTGCAAGACCCTATGGAAGCTGTTTTGTTGAACCATGAGGATGATGAAAGGAATGGCTTGGTTGAATATGCAAATTTCTTGCAAGGAATGGGGTCCTATTCATATGGACTCCGTAAACTCTCCTTGGACTTGGAAAACCGGAAGACTCCACCGACAAAGCCCTCAGTCGAGGAACCACCAACATTGGAGTTGAAGCCTCTACCCTCTCACCTCAGGTATGAATTCTTAGGCCCATCTTCAACATTACCTGTTATTATTTCTGCTTGCTTAACCAAAGTGCAGGTAAACTCCACTCTTGAGGTGCTTCAAAGAAGAAAAAGGCAATTGGATGGACCTTAGCTAACATTCGGGGTATAAGCCCCACCTTTTGCATGCATAACATTATACTTGAGGATGATGCAAAGCCCTCCGTGGAACATCAAATGAGGTTGAACGAGTCTATGCAAGAGGTTGTCAAGAAGGAAATTATCAAATGGCTTGATGCAGGGGTTATATATCCAATCTCAGACAGTGCATGGACTTCACCGGTGCAATGTGTGCCAAAAATGAGAGGTATGGCGGTGGCGAAAAATGAGAAAAATGAGTTTATCAGTACTAGGACTGTGATCGGATGGAGGGTATGCAGTGACTACAGAAATCCTAACAAAGTGACTCGCAAAGATCATTTTCCATTGCCCTTTCTTGATCAAATATTAGACAGAATTGCCGGGCGTGCCTACTATTGTTTCTTGGATGGGTACTCAGGGTACAACCAGATTCTCATAGCCCCGAAAGACCAAGAGAAAACTACCTTCATATTCCCGTATGTAACATTTTCATTCTCACGGATGCTGTTTGGATTGTGTAATGCACCCACTACATTTCAGCGGTGCATGATGTCTATATTTACGGACACGGTGGAGGACTTCCTTGAAGTCTTTATGGATGATTTTAGTGTGGTTGGAGACTCATTTGAAGAATGTTTGCAAAATCTTGACAAGGTTCTAGCCTGATGTGAAGAGAGAAATCTTGTGCTTAATTGGGAAAAATATCACTTTATGGTCGAGGAGGGAATGTCCTCGGCCATAAGGTCTCAAAGAACGGAATCGAAGTGGACAAGGTGAAGATAGAAGTGATTTTAATGGTACCTCCTCCTACTTCCGTCAAGATAATTAGGAGTTTTCTTTGGCACACGGGGTTCTATCGAAGGTTCATCAAAGACTTCTCCAAAGTGGTGAACCGCTTGTGCAAGCTACTAGAAAAGGATGCAAAGTTTGATTCAATGAAGAGTGCATGAAAAATATTGAGCTCTTGAAGTATAAATTAACAACCACTCCAATTATTACCGCACCCAATTGGAGCTCACCCTTTGAGCTTATGTGTGAGGCAAGTGACGTTGCGGTAGGAGCGGTGTTTGGGCAAAGGGTGAACAAGATATTTCATCTGGTGTACTATGCAAGCAAAACGATGAATGATGCCCAGGTTAATTGTACAATTACAGATAAAGAGTTGTTAGCAATTGTGTTCGCCATGGAGAAGTTTAGGCCTTATCTCATGGGTTCCAAAGTGATCGTTCACACCGATCACGCGACACTCCGTTACTTGATGACTAAAAATGACTCAAAAGATAGATTGATGAGATGGGTTTTGTTGCTTCAAGAGTTCGACCTCGAGGTTATTGATAGGAAAGGAAGTGAGAATCAGGTAGCAGATCATTTGTCCTGTTTAGAAGAGGAAGGGAGGCCCAAAGATAATCTTGAAATTAATGATGCATTCCCGGATGAGCAACTCCTCTCGATTTCTTCGAATGATATGCCTTGGTTCGCATGTGCTGCTAATTTTCTTGTTACAAGCATTTTCCTGTTTGAGCTCTCTTCTAACCAAATGAACAAACTCAAGCGGGACAATTTGAATTATTATTGGGATGAACCCTATTTTTTCATGATTTGCAATGACGGGGTGATTTGTAGATGTGTCCTAGAAGAAGATAAAAGGAGTATACTTGATGCTTGTCATTCCTCTCCCTACGGTGGTCATCACGGTGGGGTGAGAACTAACTGCTTCTAAGGTTTTTAGCTGTGGTTTTTATTGGCCAACCCTGTATAGAGATGAAAGTGAGCTTGTCAAGAGATGTGATGAATGTCAGAGAGCTGAGGGAATATCAAAGAAGGATGAAATGCCTCTTACCACTATTCTTGAAGTTGATATTTTTGACATGTGGGACATAGACTTCATGGGGCCTTTTATGAGTTCATGTGGCAACGCTTACATTTTGGTGGCAGTCGATTATGTTTCCAAGTTGGTATTTTACCAACTTATATCCTCTTAATACTTATTCTTTTGTGTAATTTTGTTGAGAATTAGGATATTTATTGATGTTTATTGGTATATTTCAGGTGTCAAGTGATACAGGGATGATTGTGAAGAAATCGTGTGAAAACAAGTCATAAAAGGAGCTAAATTGGAAAATATATGTCTGCCCAGTTTTTACTCTATGCGATCGCCAGTGAATTCATACGATCGCATAAGTCCAGGTTGATGATACTGTGCGAACGCGTTTAGGGCATTGCAAACGCATAGGGAAAAATGGACTGGTCAGCAGCTGGATAAATAGCTTATGCGAACACACAGGCTTGTATGAGATCGCATACCTTTGGGGAAGTGATTCAATGCGATCGCGAGTGCACTATTGCGAATGCACATTGTATTTTCTGGGAAGGTGCTGGGCAGTTTTGTCATTTCACGTCTTTATCCCCAAATCATTTATATACTCGACCTATCAGATATTTTCAGTATCTTTTGGCACATCTTTGGCTTATCTTTGGCATGGTAAAACATATTTTTGTGTCTTGAAGACAAGGAAGAACATTTGTGGAAGATAGGGTTTGCACACACACTTGGGTTTTGGAGATTTCAAGCTTGTGGTTAAGGTTTTCTTACCCATTGATGTTTATTTCTTCATTTCCTTGCTTTGTATTGAATATTTAAGTGTGTAGTATTTATTTCCAACACTTGAATCTTGTTTATGAAAATATTCATATTTAAAGTGTGGATTAAATAACTTGTTGTGCTTATGTATTGAATGAGTTTTATGTATCTATGAAGTGAGTTATTGTTACTTTAATTATTCTTGTTCTTTAATATTTCCAAAGGGATTAGCTAACCCTAGGACTCGCCCATTAACTCCGAATTAATTTTGGAAAAGATAATTTGGGGTTGGGAAAGATTAATTAACAAGAACTTGAGGCTTTAACCCTCATTTTATAGGTTCTACCTAGGAATAGGATCGAACTACTTGTAGCCATATCTGGGTGTGCTTAATCTCATAATTGGGTTAGGAATAATTCAATTAGGAAGTCTTGTTAGTCTTTGGAAAAAGCTAATTAAGAATTATTATCTGTGGCTAATTAACAGAAACTCACTCATATTTGTAAAATCGTGAAATACATTGGATCGTTACTTGAGTGTAATTCCCGAAGCATCCATACGTGTTGCCATTGATCATTTTACTTTCTTTCTAGGTTAGTTTATATTTTTGCATTTAGTTATAAATAATTTCACAACAAAAATCTAAGTGTTTGGCACTGCGCGATAAGTGATAATTCTCTTACATTCCTAATCGCCTTCATATTATTCTCTGTGGGATTCGACCCCAACCTAGTTGGGTTATTATATTTGACATCGACCGCTTACACTATTATAAGGTGTAATTTGAGCGTATCAATTTTTGGCGCCTTTGCCGGGGAACAATTGGCGTAATTTAGATTGTTTGAGAAATAAGTATAAGTGCCTTGGTCCAAACTTGTGAATATTTGTGTAATTATTTTTCTTACCTTGTTCTGTCTTTCTTATTTTTTTCTTGTTTATTTTCTTAGTCTTTGAAAAAAAAATATGGCTGATATAATGAAAATTGGTCGGATGATATTTGTTCATACTTTGATGTAACGACCCGGTCTGTCGTTACGTGAAACCTGAATTATAATGGTTGTTATTGACTTATTATAGATTGGTTATTCTGTTATTAATGTGTTAGAGTTTATAGGCTTGGAATCAGAATGGTTAAATGAGAATTCAGGCACTTAGTCCTTAAGAATAGCCTTAAAATGGGAAAAGTCAACTAAGAGTTGACTTATTGGTAAACGACCTCGGAATGCGGATTTAATGGCTCGGATAGATTCGTTAGGTGATTTGGGACTTAGGAGTGTGTTCAGAATAATTTTGTGATGTCCGGTGTAAAAGTAGGCTTGAATTGGCGGAAGTTAGTTTTTGGCGATTTCGGACGACAGTGGAAAATAGGCTATTGGGGTCGGAATAGAATTTCGACAGTTGGAATAAGTTCGTAATGTCATTTTGGACTTGTCTGCAAAATTTTAGGTCAATCGGAGTTGATTTGGATAGTTTCGGCATCATTGGTGAATTTTAGAAATATCAAAGTTCTTAGACTTGAATCCGATGTAAATTTGGGGTTTTGATGTTAGTTTTAGTGTTTTGAGAGTGCAACTAAGTTTGCATGATGTTATGGGACGTGTTGGTAAGTTTGGTTGGGGTCTCGAGGGGCTCGGGATGGATTTCGATTGGTTAACGGACTCGTTGGGAATTGAAAACACTGCTGGTTTTCTGCACAGGGAATTAACCCTATGCGTTCGCGGAAGGGGGTCGCGTTCGCATAGGGGAAATGGGAGTTGGGGGATTTTAGGCTATGCGTTCGCGACTGGGCAGGTGCGAACGCGGAGAGGAATTTGCCAGTGCATCGTGAACGCGTGGCTACTGGTGCGTTCGCGTAGGGTTATTTCACTCGAGGGCCCCCGAGGCCATTTGGTCTATGCGTTCCCGGGCCTGGGGATGCAAACGCGAAGGGTCGTCCATGGCAAGGCAGTGCAAACGCGGTGCGTTGACCGCGAACGCGAAGGGCAAATGAGGTTGGTCAACGCGAACGCGGCCCGTTGACTGCGAACGCGAAGAGTATTGACCTGGGCATTAAATAATTAAACCTTCCGCGACTTAAACCTTATTTCCACCATTTTTGTACGGACTAAGAGCTTTGGGGGCGATTTTTGAAGAGGGAAATCCTTGTTCTTCATAGAGATAAGTGTTCTAATCATTAAAACTCGTTTATGGGTGATTATAGACCGTAATCTCAGCCTTTAATTCATGAAAAACAGTAGAAAAATAGGATTTTGGGGCATGAGATTATGAGACCTTCAAGGGTCGATTTGAGGGGTCAAACGAACTCCGATTTTGGTGTTCTTTATATGTACGGAATCGTGAGAAGATGAAGAACACTTTTCTGTAAAAATTTCTGAGTTTCGGGACGTGGGCCCAGGGGTCGGGTTTTGACCGAATTCGGATTTTGAGCTAAATTCGATATTTTTCAATTGGAATTTATTCCTTAAGCATATATTGATGATAAAAATCTGAACTTGGTAGATTTGGAGCATTCGGAGGTTGATTCGAGAGGCAAGCACATTGCGGAATAGTTTTCGGGCTAGTTTTGAGGTAGGTAATGTCTTGAAATCCTAACCTGAGGGTATGAAACCCCGAACTATGCACCCTTCACGGGTTTTGGAATAAAAAGATTGAAAATTGGGAAATATATTCCCTACTTAAGAAACTATTGAGTTGTGAAACAAATTTTTAAGCCTTTGCTTAATTAGTATCTATGTATTATGATATGTTTTGGGCTATAAGCCGTGTTTGGGGCCTAGTGCCGATCTGTTTACCCCTTGGAGGACTGTTTTACTGTGTTTCCTCACTTGCTATGTTGTGAACTACACTCAGTCTTTTCCTGATAAATGGTTTTGACACTCAGAGTATTTTGATACTACTTATTGAAAAATGAAATACTATTTTGGGTCGAGAACCCGGTTTGTTTATGGCCTAAGGGCTGATTGAAAGTGTCTGACTTGAGTGATGTGAGGAGGCTTCCAGGCCTTATGAGTGATGTGAGGAGGCTTCCAGGCCTTATGAGTGATGTGAGGAGCTTTCCAGGCCTTATGAGTATTGTGAGGAGGCTTCCAGGCCTCATGAGAGAGATGAAAAGGCTACCAGGCCTTATGTTATTATTGCACTTGGGCTGTAGGAGCCCATCCGGAGTCTGTAACACACCCCCAGTGAGCGTCGGTACCGATTGAGTGATGATGATTGCCCGCGGGGATGATACTGGGTGATGATTCATACTGAGTGATCGAGAGAATGCCTGAGGGAAAGTGTTACAAGAAATGATTTTGGCCCGAGGGGAGGATTTATGCTGATTTTACTAAGTTTTCGAACTATGATTCACTTTGTTTTCAAACTGAGTCTTACTGAGGATTTCACTAAGATATATTGATATTTACTTGTTTTTCAAAAGAGTCTGGAATTGATATTTGAACTTATCAATTTGCTGAATACTACTTGGTGACTGATGATTTTAATAGTTGTTGTGAAATGGTGTATTTGTTTGTGTGCTTTATATTTCTCAGACTGTGATTTCTTTTCATTACTACTGAGTTGGCGTACTCATAAAGACTCCCTGTGCCTCTGTGCACAGATCCAGGTACGAGCTCGCAGCAGTAGCTGACGCAGGTTCGTTAGCAGCAGTCACGGGATTTCGAGGTAGCTGTCCAGCGTCCACAGCTTCTCCATTTCCCTTCCTTATTTAGTCTTAACATTTGATTCAGAGACTTATATTATAGTTTTTAGCAGAGTTAGATTTATTTATTCTTAGATACTCATGACTTTTGACTCCAGTTCTTGGGAGGTTTGTTTAGAATATTATGGGAACGCTAAGACTTAATTATATTATCTGACGCTATGGTTGCTTGCTTATTGTTATATTGCGAACTGTTAAAATTTAGCAAAAGCGTAGTAATGTGATGATTGGCTAGCCTAGTTCCACGATAGGCGCCATCATGGCCTGTTAGGATTTGGGGTCGTGACATTTGATGAACTTGTCCTTATCGTGGAGGACCACACTCGTGGCAAAATTGTTTAAATTCTCCCAAGGATGGATTGTGCGCACAATCTCAAACCCATGAGTGGAGTATTTGTGATAGGTGTGGTTGCCAAAATGGTTATTGGTATGATTGTGTGTATTTGTCCGTCCCTTCCCCAAGCCCCCGCTATGATGATTCAACTTTTTGTGATGAAAATTTTAGGGGTGAAGAAGTGGAGAAAATTGAGCATGGTCGAAATGGAGAGTTCAAGCTCATGTTGGAGTGTTTACTTGAAGAAGAAAACAAAGATCAAAATTCTTTGGAAGAGCTTTTGGAGAATAGTCTCCAAAAGGAATTGGCACTTGAAAGGTTGCACTCACAAATGGATGAAATGATTGAAGCTTCAAGGGTTCAAAAAGCCTTAGGGGTGAGTGATAGCCAAGAACCTTCCTTGGAGGTTGAGGTTGAAAACTCTTCCGTGGCATTTGATCAAAACCAAGAGGAACTCTCAAATGCTCAAAATGAGAGGATGATGCTCATGTTGGAGGTCATTCTTGAAAATGAGGAAAAACACAACTTTGCACTCGAGGAATTGAAACATGATGTGACTCAAAATGATGAGCATATACGCACTTTGGAGAATCAAATGAAATCTTTAATGGAGGCTCATTATGCCTCCCAATTTGAAAGTGTGGAAGGAAGACAAGAAAAGTCCAATTCCGAGGAAGAAAGTGAGCTTTATTTTTAGGAATAAAGACTTGAACATCCGCCAACCGACTCCATGAGTGTTTGTGATGCCAAAAAAATATGGAATTAGAGTCAACTGGGGTGATTGAAAATTTGGTTGAAATTGGATCTATTCCGGGGGAGAAGGAGGATGTCAAAATCCGTGAAAAATTGCAAGTTGGAGGTTTGAAGGCACATTCCAAGCATTTTTCAACATTGGAATTGTGTAGTGATATGGAAGTCGAGCTACACGAATCAATGGAGGATTGCGAGGAGGAAAAATTCATACCATACATCTTACAATTTGAGGAAGCAAGAAAGCAAAATGACATACCTCACATTAAAGCCAAGAAGTGCAAAATGAAGAATTTAAGGCTTGGCTCGATCATCTATATACCACCCCCCACCGCCCAGGGTCACAAGCTTGATTCCAAGCTAGGTTACCAGTTCATATCATCCAAGTGGCGAGAAAAGTGGTAAAGTGACTTGCGTTGTGCCATGACATTAAAGGTGGTGCTTGGTGGGAGGCAACCCATCGTTTTTCAAAATTTTTGGTCGTTTTTGACATTTTTCTTTTTTATAATAAATTCTTATATTGTTTCTAACCAATCTGCCAAGTTTCAAAATTTTTGGAGTTGATTTGAGCAGGTCGGGGTAACCGGGTAGCCAAAAAACAGTGTTGGTGCAAACAAATTGCAGTGCAACACACTGTTGCACTATGCGATCGCCGCAAACTAGTGCAATCGCATAACAGTCAGGCTCCAGTTCACTATGCGATCGCATATCTGCCAATGCCATCGCAAAATTTCAGAATTTTTTGCACAATGCGATTGCAGTTGTACACACGCGATCGCACTCCTCTAGGTAGGTAAAAAAATAATTAAACACTAGAAATGCCCATTTGCTACTTTTCTTCCCCAAAATAGATTTTCACACACCCCTAGCTCTCAACATTCATCTCAAGTATTCTCTCTTCAATTCCATACTATTAGTCAAATCTAATCTCAAAGGTATGTACTTCATCACTCAATTCTTTCTTTAACAAGTTCAAATTTTGTGTGATAGTAGTGTAAATAAACACTCACTTTTCTTTCTTCTCCATTTCCACTTTTTATGATTTTTAATTTAGAGTTTTTGTTCTGAATCTTGTGTTTGATTGTGTGCTTGCATGCTGGGTGAGGTTGGTTGACTGAATTCCTTGTGCTTCTTGAACAAATTTGGGGGCTAAATCTATGCTTAAAGGTCTTAAGAACATGTGTGCAAATCTGTGCCCCTTGTGTGCTTGTGAAAATGGCCAAGAGAAAATTCAACTGGGCGAAAAAGGAACCTATGCGATCGCATTTCCCTGAGCGCGATCGTACTGTGTCAAAAATTGTAAGGTAAAAAAATTGCACTATGCGATCGCATTGCACACTCCGCGATCGCACAGTGCTGCCAGTGTGAGCCAAAAACTTTCCGTTATGCGATTGCAATGAAAGAAATGAGATCGCACTGCCTTACACAACTGGAAGTAAAATAGTAACTTCGTAAATTTTTGTGCTGTTGCTTTGCGGCTCGTTTCTTTGGCCTAGATACATTATAATACAGTGTATAAAGTACATGTTCTTGCGTTTAACATTTGGTCTCAATTTGTAGGTACTTTGTGCACAAAATGGCCTCGAAAAATGTTGAGAATGTGCAAAATGTGCAAGAGAATCTTCCCCCAGCTGTGGAAGAAGAGTATTTTGATGCGACGAGATTCAGGGCGGCTGAGTGTGAAAGGAATTATGACAAGCTCATGTCAAAGAGCATGAGAAAGAGGCATCCATCTAGACAAACACGATGCTAAGATGCCGGAGTTTTTCCGGAGATTGACCGATAGTGGATGGATATGCTTTGCTCCCGAACCGATCAAAGCGAACTACACAATAGTTCGCGAATTTTATGACAACGCCGTGAATACTAATTTCCAGGGGGATGTATTCACTTTTGTCAGAGGCAAGCGGATCGACTTTGGTCCCGAGGTAATAAATGCACACTATGGGCTTCCCAATGCGGATAATGAGATATACAGAGCCATGGGAAGAGAGTGAGGAACAGAGTGGTTGGTGGAAAAGCTTCATGATAGGGTGCAACCGACTTGGGCAAGAATACATAAAGGGGTTGATTCTCACGAGTTCACTGTGGAAGCCAAAATTTGGCTATCCATTATCTGTGCCAGGATTGTGCAAGCTAGACATGAGACTAAGGTGACGCCTGAAAAGGCATTGATGATTGCTGGCATTATGGATGGCTTGCCAGTGAATGTGGGCCAGAACATCGTGAGTGAAATTGAGGAAGCATGCAACGGAAGGTCTAGAAGCCTATTCTTCCCCTCATTGATCACTCAACTGTGTTATGATGTTGAGGTGCTACCGAACTCGACTGATGTTGAGAAGGACCCTGCCGTAGCAATCTATCCATTGATTCGAAAAGGGCCAGATGGAAAGAAGAATAAGAAGAAGAGAAGGATTGATGTGATATCTCCTTCATTTGGGCAGTTTGATGAGTCCGCCGAGGGATTCGGTGGTGCCTCCACAGCTGCAGCAGGATCACATGACCTCATGGACCCCCTTCCTTATACCCCCCACTATGCGCCACATTTCCCATCAGATCTATGGTGTAGATGCTCATATTCGACAGCTTGTCGCGGGTCTCCTCTCCGGTCCATCTGGTGAGGGCACTTCGACTGGGTCTGGTAGGAAGCCACCGACCTTGGATGATGTAGTGTTGGAGCAAAAAGAAATCAAGAGCATATTAGAGGACATGAGCCGGAGACAAGGAAAACTTGAAAGGCGACAGATGAAATTCAAGGAGCATGAAAAGAAGAAAAGCAAGTTTCTATCGAGGATGATGCACAAGCTGAGTTCACTATGTGGCTCATAGAATTTTGATGATGATGACGATGAGGATTTGGAGCTAAGATTTTCCAGTACCTCCGGTGACGAGTGATGCCATTCAGGGAGCACCTCCTTCATTTTATCTTGTTTTGATTAGTTGCGTTAGGGACAATGCAAAACTTTAGGTTAGAGGTGGCTCATATTTTATCTATGTTGTAGAGCATCACATGGAGCGTGACATATTTTTTTGTGACTTGTGTGGATTGGTTGACATTTTTAGTTTATTAATAATATTGCGTAAGACTTTTCTTGTTGGCTTTTATTTTGGTTCTTAGTTATTTTTATTTTGGTTTTTATCTTTCATAGTAGTATTTAGCATTTTTGTTTTTGTTTGTTGACTTTTATTTTTCTTGTTAAATATTTGTGTTTAGTTTGTTTTTGTTTTGGTTTCATCATACTAGTATTAATGAAACTCCTTGGTTTTTCTTTCTACCACGGTTCTTTTCCAAGGAAATTATTTATGTTGAATCGGTTGACTTTTCCCTATGATGAATGGCATGACAACTTTCTTAAGGTATTAGTCTTTGTTGATACCCAATTTTTCCTCAAACTATTTTTAATTTTCATATATACCTTCAAAATCAGTTTTTATAACAATTGGTATTTTTTTCATAATTTTCCCATATTTTTATCAATTTACTTATAATTTATCTAGTACTTTTATACCTAATAATTAATCATAAATGGTATTACAAATAGTTTCAAAATATTCCTTGGTTTAATATATCATTTTTGATCCTATTAGTATTTAATTATTTTATAAATTAGCCAAATTGGCATTATTTGGCTATAATTGCAATAACTTTGCAATTATAGCATAACGATATATTTTGCGCTATTTTCACTAAATAATTAGTCACTTGCATTTTTAAATACTAGTTAATCACCTTAATTCTGTCTGTTTAGCCTTAATTTCATTTTTATATAATTATTAGCTATTTTATTAATTATTTATCTCTTTTAAATGGGTATGTAACAAATAGCCACTTTTAATTAAATTTTATTCAATTCTAACCGGATCCCCAACCCAATTAACTAGCCCAAATAACCCAAGCCCAATTCCCAAATTACCTGACCCAACATCTGATTAAATCTTGGTCGTTGATCAATTTTGCTCAACGTCCCTGATTCGCCCTTACCATTAATAACTCCTAAAGACTACCCCCCTCTCATTCATTTTCCCGCTTCACCGTCTCTGTATCTCCTTCTCTCTTTCTCTGGTTCTCTCTAGAACCTTTCCCCTCCGATGAACTCTGTCTCTTTTCCGGCCACCTCACCTGCCGGAAACCATGAGCGCACACCGTTCCTAGCCTATGTCTCTCACCACGCCGGCTAGACACTGTCTTGAGGTCCTCAGGTGAACCTGGAGCGGTTCAACTCCCACCTATGTCCTGATTCTTGCCGTTCTCAGGTCACTCTTTGCCTATCCGAGTAAGAGCTTTCCACTCCCAGCTAAACCTATGGTTTCTAAGCCCGGTTTTCTCTACCTCTGGGTTTTCTCTCTCTGAAACCCTAATTTTAGCTCTTAACTTCTTAGATTTGCAACAGATCTAAGAGGTTTCTGGGCTATTCTTACTATTTTTCTAAGAATCCCCGAGTTTTTAAACGTTTCTTCATCTCAAAATTAGGGTTTCATAACCCCTTTTTCAAAACGATTTTCTTCTGATTTTTAGTATCATTCTATGATTCTTACTATGTTTTAATGATTTATTTAAGTTTTTCCTTTCATTTGACTTATTATGCTGAAAACCATAGGTTTTTTGGGTTCTGAGTTCTCTTTGATTGATATGATCGTTTAATCTGTATGAACTCTTATTTCTCGTGAACATTCTGAGTTTTCTATGATTTTACCCTATTTTTTCTCATTAGGGTTCCTTACTTTGGCTGAATCTCTAATCCTATGTGATTTTTTTGCTACTATAATCATTAGGGTTTCTAATTCTTTGTTTCTCCCTATTATATCATGTTCGTTTTGTTATTCCTTTAATCGTTTACTATGTTATAGTTTGAATCCCTGATTCAATGTGATTTTTACTTTACTATGCTTATTGGGGTCTCTGATTTTGCTTGCCTATTGTGTGTTCATTCCGTGTATCCATAGGGATTTGTGGTAATCTCCCCTTAATCAGTACTACTCCTGTTTGAATCCCTAATTTCCTGCATTTGACACCTCTTACTGATCTCTTATGACGATTTCTTTACTGATTTTTAACCTTTGAGTTATTTCCTTGCCTTATTTTTGGTCGACTATGCTATCACACAGATTCTTGTGTTATTTCCTTAATTAGATTCTCTGAACCTAGACTAATTACTTGTACTATGCTGAAATTATTTCCTTATATGTTATATTCAGCCATATATTATATCTTTCCTTATTTGTTATCTGCCTACTACCGTTTGAACTTAACTCCTTCAATTAAGGGAGTATCTATGTTGATTTTATACTAATTGATGCACAATCCCATAATTGCTGGTTAACTTTGACTCCTACCTTATTTGCTACATGTTTTCAAACTATATATATATATATATATATATATATATANTCTAATTCAAATTCCAGTTCTCAAATCAACATGTTTTTATTGCTACTTCAATTCATTGTGTTTCTGATATGCTTCTATCTACTATTTTATTGTTCAACATGTAATTAAAATCTCTACTTCATCTAGTATGTTAAGCTATGCTTTATGAACTTAAAACCTGTTTCAATGTATTCTACTCTACTCCTATGTTTGTACATTAGTTTTGATTATGGCATACTCTACTGCCTTAAGTTGTTTGATGTTGTTATGTTTAGTCTAATCCTACACTATGCTATACCCAAATTCCATGAACCCCCTTAAGAGCTTCTATTCTGTACCTCTTTGTACTTCTGCCTGTTATATGTTCACTACTCTGTACCTTTATGTGTCCCCAATCCCTCACTACCTTGTTTGTGGTTGTTAAACTTGCCTTGGTATGCTGTTATGATCCTAAAATGTGAATGTATTCATTCTTATTGCCTTACTCTTTTCAAACTGTTTTACTGAATAAAGTCCTTTACAAAAACTCTTTTTTTTAAAACTAGTTTTTCTTGTGTAAAACTATTTCCTCACTGAAAGTTTTCAAAACTATGTCAAGCACTCTCACTTTACTCCTAGATCCTTAGGATTTTCCCCCTTTGTGTGAGCATTGCTTTGGGATCCTTGAGCTCCCTCAGAACTTTGACACACTAAGGCTGGCCCTTCCACACTGCACTTAATCTACTATGGCTATGAAATCTGGGTGTGAGCACTGTCGGGATCCCTTGAGGTCCTTAGGGAACTTTGACACATCCAGATTATGAGAGAGGATGTGAAACACCACCTGGCATTGAGGATATGGGGATTTGGGCCTATACCGCAGGCTCCTTATAGATAACTTCTTATTTTTCTTATTTCGTCTATGTAATTCATGCTCAATGGTCTGTAATAATTATTTGTAAACAACTCTGGGGTTGGATAGTGAAAAGGGAGGGTAATATGTATGTTGTAGTGTGATCAAGGGTAGAAACCATGCTTCCCTAGGTTTACTTTCTTTTGTGTGCAATAGACTCCATGTTTAGGCATAACACACAAAGCATGCCGTGCATTAGATACCATGTACCCCTAGGACTCATATATACTGTTTCCTTCAGCATCTCATCTATCACTTAGAAATCATGTCTCTAAGGTAAATAATAACATAAAATGAACTATCACCATGTGATTTTGCCCTATGTGAGCTTACATGTCCTTCTACGCATTTAAAAATATTGTTCTAGATAAATATGTTAACATAAGTTTTTATTCATGCAATCATGTCTCATTATGCTACGACTACGCTGCACACTTAGAAATCCTGTTCTAAGGTTAACAACATTAAAACAAGTTGTCACTTCTGCCTATTCTGAAACTGTGCATAATGATATGATTTCTGTGTGCATTTAGAAACCCTGCTTTAGTAATTCTGCGTTGCATCACTTTGCATTAGACATCATGTTCTAGGATCACACTCGCCTAATTACACTTGTCCCAATTACTGATGCATGAAAGAAATATGAAATAGTCCACCTCGCTCTAACAACTGGTAGCAAACTCCTGTGTATTCTGCAACACTTAGAACTGCATGCTCTTAGGTGTAACAACCTTAAAAATTGTTAACGCTCTTGATAACTACTATATATGATCCCACACATAGGCAAGCCTTAGGTAATCAACCTTAAACAAAAAACTGAAACTGTCCTTTGTGATTACTACCTAACTATCAGTATGCTTAAAATCAGTAGGCAAAACAGATTAGGACTTTCTCTCTGAGTTATGCAATAAATCTGTCTCTTTGTTGCTATCACTTAGATACCATGCTTAGGATCAGAATTTAAACCAAGACCTTAACTGTGTTTGAGTCATGCTGATTCTGTGTATTATTTGTGGAGGTATTTGAGCCTTTCCTGCTTATATGTTATCCCCCTATCTGCAGTCCTATCTGTTTCTCTATATGTCGCCTTAGCATTTTACCTTTAAAACCTAAGGGTATGCCTAGAACCTCCTGTATAGGATAGAAGTCCTATATTCCTCCGGGACTAATAGGAATGGACGGGTAACAACATGCAATAGAGGTCGTGCCAACACTCACGTTAGTTACCTTCACGGGGTGGGAAAGTGTAGATATGGATATGATGACCGGTGCGCTAATACCACGTGTAGCCCCTCTTTGAGGAGTGTCATACCGGGTATTGCATTATGTGATCCATATTATAAACAAACCTAGGATACCCCTTACCCCCATAAACATTTTGGACTATAATCCTTTTCAAATTCTATTAGCTATTAAACGTTTTCAAACTGGCAACCTATATGTGCTTAGGCTATGAATATTTCAAAATCCCCTACTATTTGGACATCAAATTGTTTATTTGCTAATTATACAAACTCACAAAAGCTATTAGGCCAGGAACCACACTTGTGGATCCTGAGGGGTGCCTAACACCTTCCCCTTAGGATAATTTCAAGCCCTTACCCTGTCTCTGGTTATCAAACTTAGTTGTAAATGAACCCCAATAAGTTCCCTAACGTACCTCAAAATCGTTAGGTGGAGACTCTTCAAAATATGCAAACCCCTTTCCAAAAGGAATGAGTTGTCCCGACCAATGTCAGAAACCCTTTTAAACTGGCCCCGAAAGGAGTGCTCGGGGAAAAAGGGGGTGCGACAGCATGGCGACTCTGCTGGGGATTTTAGGCTTTTACCATTTTAAATTGCTTTGTCAATTTGTACCTCTTCCTATGTGCAATTACTTGTTTATTTCCTTTAAGCATTTAATTTCTCTCAAAAGTAACTGACGCATCTTTCTGGTTTTTCCTTCCTTTGTAACCGTTTTAAATTATAAACTGCTGTATTTACTGCTTTCCTAATGTGAAAATACGTCACTCTATGTTTACTGTTTATTGCATTACTCATGATCCAACATTCATATTCCACGCGTGGCAAAAAAAATCATATAGCAACACTTGATGAGTGGTTGCGCCCTTCCTATATCATTACCCCCTAAATTCGGAAAGGCTTATTTGCGGTAAAAGTAGTCGATCACCGGTGCAGTCAACGGTTCCGTGCCTTTCCCCCTTGAGTTGTCTGCTCAAGGGTACCAGTCTAAAACCCCGTAGAAACCTAACTCCGTTATACTGTTGCATGCATCATGGTCAAACCTAGCTTGGCTAACGTGGTGTCTGCACAATAGCCTTTAAGATAGCCTTGTTCAAAAGTCCACTAGGTTTCCATAAACCCAAACGGACATCATCACGTTCTGTGCATTTATTTGGAGATTAAATGTTTCATGCTAATCGTTGATGTTAAATAGTCAAGTCTGGTGGGGGTCAGGGCCTAACCTTGTTTGCTTTGCAGATATATGAAGCACAAAGTCCCCGGATTTGACATGGTCACCAACATACACCCAAAATTGCTGAGTTGGTGGGAATATATTCACTCTAGTGACAAAACCATCGTCAAGAAATATCTGGGTAATCTACCATCCTCCTGGATATCCAGCCTAACAACATGATGATAGAGGCTGCTACCTTATTCTGGGACTGTGAAAGGGTCGTCTTCTGCTTTGGGGACATCGAAATGACACCTTTGTTAGAGGAAATAGGAGGATTGGCCGGTCTTACTTGGGAAACTCCGGGTTTGTTAATGCTTGAGAACCGCACATGCAAGGGTTTCTTAAAAATGATGGGTCTAAAGAAGAACGCAGAATTGGGATGCCTAAAAGAATCATACATCCCTTTTGACTACCTATATGAAAGGTATGGCCATAGCAAATCATACCGTACCTTCCATGACGAATTTTCCATCACATCCTTGGGAAACATCCACCGTAGGGTATTCGTCTTCATGTTTTTCTTCCTGGGTCTAATCGTATTTCCAATGAAGAAAGAAAGAATCCATACTAGGCTGGCTATGGTATCCAAGACCCTAATTGAGGGGATTGGTGGGCAGACATTCAGCATTGTGCCCATGATCATTTCAGACATATACGGAGCCTTAAAGAAATGCCAAAGAGGATCGAAACACTTCGAGGGCTGCAATTTATTACTTCAGATTTGGCTCTTAGAACATATCCAAAAGGGCCAATACCGACAAGAGATTCACCGAAGGGCGTGGAATGACCACATTTCTTTCCACCATCCAAAGCGAATGACCTACATCCCTGACATGTTTGCTCAACCCGATAATGCCAAAGAGTGGGTCGAGTTCTTCGACCATCTGACTGAGGAACAAGTTCAACGGATGTTCGAGTGGTTCCCAACAGAAGAGTTCATCTTCCGATCCAGAGATGCACCATTCTTGATATTGATTGGTCTGAGAGGAACATGTCCTTACTACGTCCCTCTCCGAGTTATGAGACAAGGGGGTAGAAAGCAAATCATACCAAGGGTCAACAATATGTGTCATTTTCGTGTTGACTTTTAGAATGACAACAGTCCTCACAAGTGCCAAGCCCAACACATGTGGCACTACAAGCTTATAATGGATAAAGACACCATTGAGCCAGACATATATCACGCTGGTTGCACCCCTTTCTATTCGGGTTGGTTGGAAGATAATTGGGATGGTCTGGGAAAACTGGGATTCGTCTGAGGCCACAGGATTGTAGATGAAAAGGCCGAGGAACAAGTCAAATACAATCAACTACGCTAAAGGATCCGTGAATGTGAGAGCGAGCACTGAGAAATACATGAGTCCAACAAGAAGCTGATTGAGGAATGGAAAGACATGGACATCAGTACCAACAAGAGGCTAGGGTACTTAGAGCGAGGCATAGTCGAGCTGGAGGGAAAATTCATCAAAAGGGTTGAATATTGTCAAAAGGATGAAGGAACCGTAGATGGACATCTGGCCAGAGCATACCTATTGCTGGGTCTTCGCGAGCTGGGGAATCTTCTCGAAGGAGCCAAGAACACCGTGTCTGGGGAAGATCCTTCTGGGACCAAGTAGATAGAAATTTACTTTTTCGCCTTATTGATGTAATAAGGCCAATGACCATTAGTGACTTTACTTCTTGTTTATTTAGTGTCGTTTTGGGATTCACCTATTTTTTATCAATGAAATGAGGCATTTAGCATTTTAAGTTCTCCAAATCAATTTGTCGCTAGACCTACCTCGGGCACAAAGAGGTTCCCAAATTAGGACGCGCTTTACATTCCTGCACTATGTGTTTAAATACTGCAATACCTTTTCATAACCCTCACTGACTTGGCTACCTTTTGTTTTCTTTTGTTTTCTTTCTTTTATTATTCCCCTCCCCAAAGGTTAGTTCGTGCACTCTGGAATCATCATCCTATCTCACAAGATCCAGGGGTCCGCCACCCTCTCCTCATCCTAGTCCTCCCAAAGGCAAGAAGAAAATGGAAGATTTAAGCAACATCAGAAAGGAGAACACTGAACGTGTAAAGGCCACTGATGGCCAGGGTATTCGGGTTCCAAACGAGAACATGTCGCAACTTGAACAAAAGTTGTTGATTCCAAGAAGAGCTTGATCAGGTTCAAAATTTGGCAAACCTGTCATTCACCCTCAGCGTCCCAAACGTACACCTCCCCAACGCCCAAAATCCTACACCTCCTCAAAATATCCCAAAACGACAAAATCATCCCACAGCTCACCATCACGCCACTCCACCAAAGAACCATACCCTCCCGACACAATGTAACACCTGCCATACCCCAAAGAACACTCTGCCACTTATCCCGGAACCTCAGAACTCCACAAATGACCATTTCCACACCAATGCACAAGGCCACCATAACAATCCTATCTACGTGGAGACCTTTCCGCACTCCACTCTACTTGTCTCATACACACCTGAGTCTGATGAAAAGGATCTTCTTATCAGGAATTTGGCCGAGGAACTTAAGAAGATGACCAGCCGGGTTCAAGGCGTCGAGGGAAGCAAGGGGGTCGAAGGGTTGAACTATGAGGACCTCTGCATACAGCCCGAGGGGTACAAACCTCCTAAGCTCGGAATGTTTGATGGCACAGGTGATCCAAGGGTCCATCTGAGGACCTATTGTGACAAGCTGGTTGGAGCGGGGAAAAATGAGAGGATCTGCATGAAGCTGTTCATGAGGAGCTTGAAAGGAGATGCATTGTCTTGGTACATCAGCCAAGATCCCAAGAAGTGGTCGAATTGGGTAAGCATGGCATCTGACTTCATGGACAGGTTCAGATTTAATACGGAGAATGCACCCCACGTGTTCTACATCCAGAATTTGAAGAATAAGCCCACGAAAACACTTCGCGAGTATGCTACTCGTTGGAGGTCCGAAGTTGCTAAGGTCAGGCCCGCCTTAGATGAGGAACAGATGAACAAGTTCTTTGTCCGGGCTCAGGATCCGCAATACTATGAGCGATTGATGATGATTGAGAACCACAAGTTCTCTGACATTATCATATTGGGTGAAAGGATCGAAGAAGGTATTAAGAGTGGTATGGTAACAACTTTTGAAGCCTTGCAAGCTACAAATAAGGCTTTACAGTCCGGTGGTGCGTCCATGAAAAGGGACGTGGGAGCCGTGGGAGAACGAAGTCACCCCTCACATACCAAACTTACCCAACACCTCCACTCACATATCAGCCAACCCTGAATTACCAAGCACCCTCGCCCTCATACCAAGCTGCACCACCAACTTATCAATCATCTCCACCAGCTACATATCAACCTACTTCACCCAGATACTCCTAACCCGCTCCTGTTTACCACACTTATAACTCTCAGCCATCCCATTATCAATCACCCCTCGCACACCAAAACTTCCCTAGACCTCGACCTAATTTTGATCGCAGACCTCCAAAAAAAAATATACCGCCATCACTGAACCTATTTCCCAACTGTATGAAAAGCTAAAGGCTGCTGGTTATGTCACCCTCATCCCTGCTGCAACCCCTGAAAATCCATCCCAGTGGGTTAACCCAAACAAGTCCTGTGCATACCACTCTGGCATGAAGGGACACACCATCGATGGATTCCGCTCTTTGAAAGACAAGATACAATCCTTTATTGACAACAAGATCATTGCGGCAAACGAATCCGCTCCAAACGTCCGCAACAATCCTTTTCGAGACCATAAGGGTGGAGGCATCCACATGATTGAAATCCAAGAAGATTGGGATCCCGAGGGGTCAATCGGGTTGATCATAGAAGGCAATAACCCAAAGAAACTGGCGGTCACTCTCAATCCAGTCATAGTCCAGATTCAGCCTGCTGAGGATGCTGAGGTAGATATATCTGTACCTTTTGAGTTTGAAGCAGCGCCACCCATAAACATATGATCTAAAAATAGTTTTTTAGATGAACCGACGGCTGTGACATGGTTCGAGACATTGTTGGTAACTGCTTTGTAGGAGGCTGTTTCGACCCATTTAGTAAAGTAATCTATGGCGACCAGAATGAACCGGTGTCCGTTGGAGGCGGCAGACTCGATTGGTCCAATAACGTCCATGCCCCAGGCGGCGAACGTCCATGGTGAACTTGTTGCATTAAGCTCACTCTGAGGTACTTTTATCATATCTCCATGTATCTGACAACGGTGGAATTTTCGGACGTACTAGATGAAGTCCGTTTCCATAGTCATCCAGAAGTAACCAGCTCGGAGTATTTTCTTCGCCAGAACAAAACAATTCATATGTGGACCGCAGGTCCCAGCATGAATTTCCTCCAATAATTTTGATGCTTCTTTTGCGTCGACGCACCTTAACAACCCCAAATCAGGAGTCCTCCTATAAAGGATTCCTCCGCTGCGAAAGAAATTTTTAGACAATCTTCGATCCACTTAGTTGCGGCGTCCTTCTTCAGCATCTTGAAGATCGGCTCACAGATGACTGTAGACTGTGGTATGAATCGACTGATGTAGTTAAGCCTCCCCAAGAAGCTCATAACATCTTTCTTATTCCTTGGTGGTGGTAATTCTTGAATGGCTTTGACCTTTGACGGATCCAAATCTATTCCCCGGCGGCTTATAATGAATCCCAGCAACTTCCCAGCAGGAACCCCGAATGCACACTTCGTGGGGTTTGTTGATACCCAATTTTTACTCTAATTATTTCCAAATTTTACATATGTACCTTCAAAATCACTTTTATAATGACTGGCATTTTTCTACGAATTTCTCATATTTTTTATCAATTTATTTTTCCATTTATCTGATATTTCTTATTCAATACTTATACATAAATCATATTACAAATAATTTCAAAATGTTTTCCAACTCAACATCTTGTTTTTTATCCTATTTAATTCTACTAGGATTTGGTAATTTCCAAAATTAGTCAGCATTGGCATTATTTAGCTAATTTTAACAACTTTTGCAATAATAGCACTAGTATACATTCATGTCATTTTAAAATCCATAACTGATCATTTTATATTTTTTATACTAGCTAATCATCTTAATTTCCGTTATTTGGTCTTAATTTCATTTTACACAATTATTAGCTATTTTAATTAATTACTTATCCTATTTAAATTAGGTATTTAACATTCGGCCTATTTCTATTTAAATATAGCCATTATTAAAATCAACCCATCAGATTAAATAACCCAACCCAAACCCAATTGAATACCCAGCCTAGATCCTAAATCTACCCAGCCCTTACCCAATCTCTAGTAATGCAAACTAGTTTATGACTTAATTATTCTAGGTGCCCTAACGCACCGTAAAATCGTTAGGTGGCGACTCTTCCTTAAACCCTTTCCTTTAAGGAGTTTTCCAGAATGTCATGAAACCCGATCTCTGCGTACCTAACCCGTGCGAGGAAAAAGGGGGGCGCGACAGGGTTCAGCTTCAGATTGTATTTTCGCAACCTGTTGAAGAACTTCCTCAAATCCTCCATGTGATCAGCAACTTTCTTTAACTTGATAATGACGTCATCCACATACACTTCGATCTCGTTGTGAATCATGTCGTGGAATATGGTGGTCATAGCCCTCATGTAGGTGGCCCCTGTATTCTTTAGGCCGAACGACATCATCTTGTAACAGTACACTCCCCATGGTGTAATGAACACCGTTTTCTCAGCATCTTCCTCATCCATCCAAATCTAATGATAACCCGTGAAGCAATCCATGAAGGACTGTAATTCATGCTTGGCGCAGTTGTCAAATAGAATGTGTATATTCGGCAAGGGGAAGTCATCTTTCGGACTGGCCCGGCTGATATTCTGGTAGTCGACACAGACTCTGACCTTCCCGTCTTTCTTCGGCACATGTACGATGTTGGCTAACCATATTGGGTACTCAACCACCCTGAGAACTTTGGCGTTGATCTGCTTGGTAACTTCCTCTTTGATTTTAAACTCATGTCGGGTTTGAACTTTCTGTGCTTTTGTTTCACCGGTGGGCAAGTTGGATTGGTTGGCAATTTGTGAGATACAATAGACGTGCTTAGACCAGTCATGTCATCATACGACCAGGCGAATATGTCTTCATACTCCTTTAGAAACTCTGTGTACTTTTTTTTTTCTGATGGTGATAAATGAATATTGATGCGAGTCTCCTTGACGTTCTCTGAATCTCCCAGATTGATAACCTCAGTCTCGTCCAGGTTGGACTTAGGTCTGTTTTCAAAGTTTTCGACCTCTTTAACAATCTCATCGGGTATATCGTCTTCATCTGAATCAATGTCTATTTGATGTGTTATCTCATTGCTGTATAGATAAAGTAATGAGAGAAAACAATAGCAATAAATATTGGATTCGTAAAAGAAATTAGAAAATGCTTTGATAAATTGAATAATTGTTTTGAACATTGAAGATCTTATTGTAGGAGTTTAAAAAGCAGAAAAGGGAAAATCATTTAGTAAATAAAACAGTAAGTAATGCTTGTTTTTAGCCTTGCTACTCCGAGGCTTGTCGGGCTTTGGTCGCCCTGATAGACCAGTTCTTGAGGGGTGTCCCCTTTCCTACAGCTTGTATGGAAGGGCCTTCCTCCCCCTTCTCCTCGAGGATAACACATCAATCTATATCATCGTCCTCTAGGAACAAATTCCTCATTGCTGCAAGTGCTTCTTCCTCGCCTGATCCATAGATAGTGTCGGCCTGCTTGAAGGTCTGCTCCAGATGAGGTATTGGATGCTCCAGAGGGTAGTAAGGACCGCGTCACAGTGGTGACCAGTCGTTGAATTCTTCCTAGGTGTATTCGACCCCATAAACCTTTATATTTTTTACCTTACCTCGCACCTTGCGCCCGTCTTGTCAAGCGTCACCGATATACTTCACCGGTAATTCTTGAACTACATATGGCTTGATTCCTGTAAAATTAGGGATATGTAGGCAACTCATAAACCAGGGTGCGGCCTAAATCTCTCATCCAATTTTCACTCGATCAAAATTGGCCATCATATCTTTACCCGACAACTCATTCATCCTTTCCAGGTAAAGAGGGGCAGCTGTTGATACCCAATTTTTACTCAAATTATTTCCAAATTTTACATATGTACCTTCAAAATCACTTTTATAATGACTGGCCATTTTCTACGAATTTCTCATATTTTTTATCAATTTATTTTTCCATTTATATGATATTTCTTATTCAATACTTATACGTAAATCGTATTACAAATAATTTCAAAATGTTTTCCAACTCAACATCTTGTTTTTTATCCTATTTAATTCTACTAGGATTTGGTTATTTCCAAAATTAGCCAGCATTGGCATTATTTAGCTAATTTTAACAACTTTTGCAATAATAGCACAAGTATACATTCATGTCATTTTAAAATCCATAACTGATCATTTTATATTTTTTTATACTAGCTAATCATCTTAATTTCCTTTATTTGGTCTTAATTTCATTTTACACAATTATTAGCTATTTTAATTAACTACTTATCCTATTTAAATTGGGTATTTAACATTCGGCCTATTTTTATTTAAATTATAGCCATTATTAAAACCAACCCATCAGATTAAATAACCCAACCCAAACCCCATTGAATACCTAGCCTAGATCCTAAATCTACCCAGCCGTTACCCAATCTCTGGTAATGCAAACTAGTTTATGAGTTAATTATTCTAGGTTCCCTAACGCACTGTAAAATCGTTAGGTGGCGACTCTTCCTTAAACCCTTTCCTTTAAGGAGTTGTCCAGAATGTCATGAAACCCGATCTCTGCGTACCTAACCCGTGCGAGGAAAAAGGGGGGCGCGACAGCATGGCGACTCCGCTGGGGATATTCCCTAGGCTTATACCATTACAAGTTGCTTTGTGAATTTGAACCTTTAATCTTGTTAAATGCTTGCACCTTTTCCTATTCCCCGTTATATGTTATTAACTGTTTAAATTTCGCAAGTATTTATTTCACCTGAACGAAACTGACATATCTTCATGTTTTCTTTGTAACCGCTTTCCATTGTAACTGTTGTATTTTCTTTCTTTACCGCTTTCCTCAACGTGAGAATACATGCCTATTTGTTTAAATGCTATTTATTTCATATCATGCTCTGCATTCATATTCCACTCGTGCCAAACAAAAATCCTATAGAAACGCTTACAATGAGTGGTTGCCCTATTCCAATATTACTACCCCCTAAATTTGGAAAGGCGTATTTGCGGTAAAACTAGTCGATCAGCGGTGCAGTCGACAGTTCCGTGCCTTCCCCCTTGAGTTGTCTGCTCAAGGGTACCGGTCTAAAACCCCAGAGAAACCTTACTCCATTGTAATGTTGCATGCATCATGGTCAAACCTAGTCAGGCTAAGTGTGTTGTCCGCACAATAGCCTTTAAGATAGCCTTGTCCAAAGTCCATTGGGTTTCCCTGGAACCCACACGTTCTGTGCATTTATTTGGGGAACTGAATGCTCTTTGCGAATTATTGATGTTAAATAGTCGAGTCCGGTGGGGGTAAAGGTATAAACCTCTTTGTTTTGCAAAAATGAGGCACGAAACCCCCAGATTCGGCATGGTCGCCAATATCCACCCCAAACTAATAAACTGGTGGGAGGATCTTTACTCCAGCGACAAAACACTCATCAGGAAACACTTGGGCAACCTGCCCTCTCTTTTGGATATTCAGCTAACAAAAATGATGATAGAGGCTGCTACCTTATTCTGGGATTGCGATCGGTCGGTATTCCGCTTTGGAAACAATGAAATGACACCGCTGCTGGAAGAAATAGGAGGTTTGGCCGGTTTGGCTTGGGAATCTCTAGGGTTGCTAATGCATGAGAATCGCACAGGCCGAGGTTTTCTCAAAATGTTGGGTCTGAAGAATAATTCGGACTTGGTGTGTTTAAAGGATTCGTACATCCCTTTTGATTACTTGTACGAAAGGTTCGGTCATAGCAAATCATACCGCACCTATCAGGACGAGCTCTCCCTCACTTCTCTAAGGCACATCCATCGCCGAGTGTTTGCTTTCATGGTCTATTTTCTGGGTTTAATGGTGTTCCCGACAAAGAAGGAAATGATCCACACTAGGTTGGCCATGGTCACTAAGACTTTAATGGAAGGGATCAATGGACAAGACTTCAGCATTGTGCCTATGATCATTGCAGACATATACCGAGCCTTAGAAAAGTTTCAACGGGGAGCAAAACACTTCGAAGGTTGCAACTTACTACTTCAACTTTGGCTCACTGAACATCTGCAAAGGGGTGAATACCGACTAGACATCCATCGAAGAATCTGGGATGACCATATCGCTTTCCACTACCCAAAGCGAATGAACTATATTCCAGACATGTTCGCTCAGCCGGAAAATTCCGAGGGATGGGTTGAGTTACTGGGGAATTTGAGCGAGGACCAGATTCAGTGGATGTTTGAATGGTTCCCAACAGACGAGTTTATCATCTGATCTCGAGACGCTTCATTTCTGATATTGATTGGTCTGAGGGGAACGTACCCTTACGTCCCTCTCCGAGTTATGAGGCAAGCTGGGAGGAGGCAGGTTATACCTAGGGTTGAGAAGATGAGACATCTTCGAGCAGATTTCCAGGATGACGACAGCCCTCACAAGTGCCAAGCCCAACATTTGTGGCACTGCAAGATTGTACTTGAGAAAGACACCATCGAGCCAGACATGTATCATGCCGGTTGTACTCCTTTCTATCTAAGATGGTTAGAAGAAGATATGGAGGGTCAGTTCGAGCCAGGATTCGCTCAGGGTCACCGGGTCATAGATGAGAAGGCCGAAGCACAAGTTAAATTCAACAGCCTACGCAAGAGGCTCCGTGAATGTGAAAATAATCATCACCAGATACACGAGTCCAACAGAAAGCTGATTGAGGAATGGAAGGATATGGCTATCAGCTCCAACATAAGGCTAGGGTACTTGGAGCGAGGTATAGTCGAGCTGGAGGAAAAGTTCATCAACAGGATTGAGGACTGCAAAAAGGCTGAAGTAGCCGAAGAAGGATATCTAGCCAGGACCTACTTACTGCTGGGGCTTCGCGAGTTGGGAAATCTGATCGAAGGGAGCAGGAAGGCCGAATCCGGGGAAGGTCCTTCTGGGACCAAGTAGATAGGTGTGTCTTTTATTTTGTCTCCTTTGATGTAATAAGGCCATTGGTCATTATTGACTTTTATTTTTTTGCATATTTAGAGTCATTTTTATCATCAATAAAATGAGGCATTTAGCATTTCAAGTTCTCCAAATTAATTTGTCGCTAGGCCTACCTCGGGCACAAAGAGGTTCCCCAACTTAGGATGCGTTTTACATTTTCGCATTACGTGTTTAAATTACCGCAATATGTTTTATAATCCTCACTAACTTCGTTACCTTTTTGTTTTTTTATTTATTTATTATTCCCCTCCCCAAAGGTTAGTTCGTGCATTCTGGCATCATCAGTCTATTGCACAAGATCTAAGGGCCCTCCTCCTACTCCTCCTCCTAGTCCTCCCAGGGGCAAAGACAAAGGTAAAAGTAAAATGGAAGAATCCAGCGGCGCCAGACAAGAGAATAGGGTTGAGCGGGTAGAGGCCACTAACGGCCGGGGTATTCAGGTTTTGCATGAAAACATGTCACCATTGGAACAAAAGTTTCTGAAATTTCAAAAAGAGCTTGATCAAGTCCGGAATCTGGCCAATCTATCTTTTTCCCTCAACGTCCCTGACGTCACCCCTACACCTCTACAAAATATCCCAAAATAGCCAAATCACCCTGCAAATCACCCTTACGTCACTCCCCTGAAGAGCCAAACTCTACCAGCACAGTGCAACACTTGCCACAACACTCCACCTCCACCCCCGGGACCTCAGACTCACACAAAAGATCATCTCTTTGCCTACAACAATCCCATCTACGTGGAGACTGTGACTCACTCCACCCCACCTGTCACACATACGTCTGAGTCCGATGAGAAAGACCTGCTTATCAAGAATCTGGCTGAGGAACTTAGGAAGTTGACTAGCCGAGTCCAGGGTGTTGAAGGAGTCAAGGGGATCGAAGGTCTGAACTATGAAGACCTCTGCATACAGCCTGATGTCGAACTGCCCGAGGGGTACAAACCTCCAAAGTTCGAGATGTTCGATGGTACTGGTGATCCAAGGGTCCACCTAAGGACCTACTGTGACAAATTGGTTGGTGTAGGAAAAGACGAAAGGATCCGCATGAAGCTATTTATGAGGAGTTTGAAGGGAGACGCACTATCTTGGTATATCAGCCAAGACCCCAAGAAGTGGCCCAACTAGGTAGGTATGGCCACAGACTTGATGGACATGTTTAGATTCAACACGGAGAATGCACCAGATGTGTTTTATATTCAGAATTTGAGGAAGAAACCCACAGAAACCTTTCACGAGTATGCTACTCGTTGGAGGTCAGAAGTTTCCAAAGTCAGGTCTGCCTTAGAGGAAGAACAGATGAACAAATTCTTTGTTCGGGCTCAGGACCCGCAATACTATGAACGACTGATGATGGTGTTAGGTCAAAAGTTCCCCGACATTATCAAATTGGGACAGCGGATTGAAGAAGGTATCAAGAATGGTATGGTTACTAACTTTGAAGCTTTACAGGCCACTAATAAAGCTCTGCAGTCCGGTGGTGTGTCCAGAAAGAAGGATGTGGGAGCCATGATGGTTGCACAACAAGCCAAATCCCTGCCTAAATACCAGGTCTATCCCACACCTCCATTCACATATCAACCCGTTCCAAATTACCAAGCACCCTCACCTTCATACCAAACTCCACCACCCACGTACCAAGCTCCACAATCTACATATCAACCCACTTCACCCAAATACTCCCAAACTGCTCCCGTCTACAACACCTATAACTCCCATCCATCTCACTATCAGTCACCCCCTACCCGTCAAAACTTCCCTAGGCCTCGCCCTAACTTTGATCGTTGCCCTCCGAAACAATACACCGCCATAGCCGAGCCCATTGACCAGCTGTATGAAAAGCTCAAAGCTGCTGGTTATGTCACACATATCCCTGCTGTCGCCCTTGAGAACCTTCTCAGTGGGTTAACCCGAACAAATCATGTGCATACCAGTCCAGCATGAAAGGACACACACCATCGATGAATGCCGCTCTTTGAAGGATAAGATACAGACCCTTATTGATAACAAGATTATTGTGGCCAAGGAATCCGCTCCGAACGTCCGTAACAATCCCTTACCAGACCATAAGGGAGGAGGTATCCATATGATTGAGCTAGAAGATTATTGGGATCCCGAGGGGTCAATCGGGTTGATCGCAAAAGGTGATGACCCAAAGAAACCTGCAGTTACACTCAACCCGATCATAGTCCAGATCCAACCATCTGAGAATGCTGAGGTGAATATGTCTATCCCACTTGAGTTTGAAGCAGCACCGCCTGCAAAGGCAAAAGCACCAGTGCCAATTGAGGTTGATTTCATGTCTTTGGCAAATGCACTTGCACCCTTCGAGGTTGCAGTCTTGCCACACAAAGCCCGTGTGCCATTTGAAGTAAGGATATCCGCGCCAATCCCAGCGGCAATGTCAACCACACCACATTTCTATTCAAATGCTATCCCTTAGGATTATACAGCTGAGGCGAGAAGGAAAAGTAAAAGCAGGTCTGAAGAAGCCATCGCAGCACATGGTATGACAAGAACTGGTAGAGTTTATACCCCTGAACATCTGGTCGAGTCAAGCAAGCAGGCTGCCAACCGCCCTTCACTCATTGAGACAGGTTCAGATGATCTTTGGAGGAAAATACAGGCTAAAGAATATTCGGTCATCGACCAACTGAACAAAATACAGGCTAAAGAATATTCGGTCATCAACCAACTGAACAAGACACCAGCACAAATATCCATTCTCTCTCTGCTGCAGAACTCTAAGACGCTCATAAATGCTTTGTTGAAAGTATTGAGTGAAGTCTATGTACTGAACAACATCACTAGCGGGGAAATGACCAACATTGTAGGCCAAGTACTGGAAAGCCACAAAATCAATTTTCACGAAGACGAGCTGCCACCTGAGGGATTGGGACATAACAAGGCTCTGCACATCACCGTGCAATGCAAAGATTACCTCATAACCAATATTCTTGTCGACGGAGGGTCCAGTCTTAACATATGTCCGCTGATAACACTCAAGAAGTTGGGTAAGGGACTACATGAGATAAGGGATGGAGCGATCAATGTGAAGGCCTTCGACGGTTCTCAAAGGTCTACCATTGGAGAGATCAGTCTATGTCTGCAGATGGGACTGACTTGGTTCGAGGTGGACTTTCAGGTGATAGATGTGCCGACATCTTACAATCTACTGTTAGGACGACCCTGGATCCATGTTGTTGGGGCCGTAGCGTCAACATTTCATCAGGCGGTAAACTTCGAGTGGAACCATCAAGAGGTGATCATCCACGGCGAATGTAGTAACCCTATTTACAATCGCCAGACTCTCCTTGTAATTGATGGAAAGAGAAAACTGGGCGGAGGAATTTATCACCATATCGAGCAGGTCAATGCTGTCGATAAGAACAAACGGTGGGATAGCAAGATCGAGAGCATATTAAATTGGGGAGGATACGAGCCAGGAAAAGGGCTCGGTAAGAACCTCCAAGGGATCACGAAACCCATCAAGCTCAAGAAACATAGTACCACTTTCGGCCTGGGGTATGAGTATACATGGGAAGAATTCAAAAATTGGTCGCCCCCATGGCGCGGTCACTATTACCCCTTGGAGCAGCCAATACCTCATTTGGAGCAGACTTTCCAGCAGGCTGATATCATCTATGGGTCCGACGAAGAAGAACCACTGGCGGCAATGAGGGACTTGTTTCTAGACAACGGGGACATGGATTGCTGTGTTGTTCTCAAGGAGGAGGGGGAGGAAGGCCCTTCCATACAGGCAGTGAGCAAAGGAGCTCGTCTCAAGAACTGGTCCATCCGTACGACCAAAAACCGCCGAGCCTCAGGTAGCAAGGCTAATGAACATACACTATTTACTGTTTATTATTTGTTAGTGATTCGGCTTTCTATCTTAAAAAAGATAACGAAATTTCGAAGAAGCTCTTTTAAGAATATTTCCCGCACTTCTTCAGTAAATTTTCCTACTTTATTATGCCGATTCCTCTCTCCGTATATTTTATGTTAGAAGGAAGGCAAAAGCTGACTGGTGCTTTGTTTAGGGACGGGAGCCACTCCTTCTTTTCCGAGTTTGCCTAGGAGCTCCTGTCTTAAAAGACGAATACGAATTAGTAGGGCTGCCCCCAATAGCTCTTTTTGAATGGACATCTGAGATAGCATCAAGCCGAGCACAAAACAGATCTGGGCTGCTAATAAGGAGGACTGTTAAGCCTTCTAGCANAATTTATTTCCATTTTCTGCATTTTCAATTCTTGCAATAAGATCTTCAATGTTCAAAACAATTATTCGTTTTATCAAAGCATTTCCGATCTCCTTATGAATCTCATATTTATTTGATACTGTTTTCTCCCATTACTTTATCTAAACAATGTTACTATTACTTATCTTGATGAACCGATGATTGTGATGTGCAATGAGACAACGCAGAAAATGGACATTGATTCAGTGGAAGATGATATACCCGACGAGATTGTCAAGGAAATTGAAAACTTTGAGAACAGACCTAAGTCCAACCTGGACGAGACGGAAATTATCAATCTGGGGAATTCAGAAAACGTAAAGGAAACACAGATCAACATTCATTTGTCGCCATAAGAAAAGAAGGAATACACAGAGTTTTTGAAGGAGTATGAGGACATATTCGCCTAGTCGTATGGTGACATGACTGGTCTAAGTACATCTATTATGGCTCACAAACTGCCAACCAATCCAATGTGTCCACCGGTAAAGCAAAAGCTCCGAAAGTTCAAACCCGACATGAGTTTGAAAATCAAAGAAGAAGTTACCAAGGAGATCAACGCCAAAGTTCTCCGGGTAGTTGAGTACCCGACATGGTTAGATAACATTGTACCAATACCGAAGAAGGAGGGGAAGGTCAGAGTCTGTGTCGACTACCGGGATCTCAACCAGGCCAGTCTGAAAGATGACTTCCCTTTCCAAATATACACATTCTGATTGACAAATGCGCCAAACATGAGTTACAGTCATCCGTAGATTGCTTCGCTGGTTATCATAAATTTGGATGGATGAAAAGGATGCTGAGAAAACGGCATTCATTACGCCATGGGGAGTATACTGTTACAAGATGATGTCATTCGGCCTGAAGAATGCAGGGGCCACCTACATTAGGGCTATGACTAATATATTCCATGACATGATTCACAAAGAGACTAAAGTGTATGTGGACGACGTCATTATCAAATCAAAGAAAGCTGCTGATCACATGGAATATTTGAGGAAGTTCTTCAACAGGTTAAGAAAATACAATCTGAAACTGAACCCTGCGAAGTGTGCATTCCGGGTTCCTGCTAGGAAGTTACTGGGGTTCATTGTAAGTCGTCGGGGAATAGAATTGGATCCGTCCAAAGTCAAAGCCATTCAGGAATTGCCACCACCGAAGAACAAGAAGGATGTTATGAGTTTCCTGGGGAGACTTAATTACATCAGCCGATTCATAGCCCAATCTACAGTCATTTGTGAACCGATCTTCAAGATGCTAAAGAAGGATGCCGCAACCAAGTGGACCGAGGATTGTCAAAAGGCTTTTGATAGGATCAAGGAATATTTGTCAACACCGCCAGGTTTGGTGCCGCCTGAGCCAGGTATACCTCTGTTACTCTACCTTGCAGTGTTAGATGGAGCTTTCAGTTGCGTTCTTGGGCAACATGATGAAACAGGAAGAAAGGAGCAAGCAATCTACTACCTCAGCAAGAAGTTCACTCCGTATGAGGCCCAATATTCTTTATTGGAACGCACTTGCTGTGCTTTGACTTGGGTCGCCCAGAAGCTAAGGCATTACTTCGGTGCCTACACCACATACCTCATATCCATGATGGATCCACTAAAGTACATCTTTCAGAAGCCCATGCCCACTAGCAAGCTAGCCAAATGGCAAATCTTGCTGAGCGAGTTCGACATTATTTATATAACTCAAAAGGCTGTCAAAGGATAGGCACTAGAAGACCATCTCGCTGAGAATCCAGTGGACGGAGAATACGAACCCCTGAAAATGTATTTTCCCGATGAAGAGGTATTATTTATAGGAGAAGACATTGCAGAATCCTACGACGGTTGGAGGATGTTCTTCGATGGAGCAGCAAACTTCAAAGGGGTTGGTATTGGAGAAGCCCTGATATCAGAAACCAGTCAGCATTATCTGGTATCCGCCAAACTCAGGTTCCCTTGCACTAACAACATGGCTAAATATGAGGCCTGCATCTTAGGGCTCAACATGGCCATCGACTTGAACGTCCAGGAGTTGTTAGTAATTGGTGACTCAAAATTACTGGTACACCAGGTACAAGGAGAATGGGAAACAAAGAATTCCAAAATATTTCCATATCTACATCATGTACAAAAGTTGAGGAAGAGATTCATATAGGTAGAATTTCGGCATGTCCCCATAATCCAGAATGAGTTCGCGGATACTTTGGCTACTCTATCATCCATGATCCAGCATCCAGATAAGAATTTCATTGATCCTATTCCGGTGAAAATCCACAATCAGCCCGCTTACTGTGCCCATGTTGAAGAAGAAGCAGACGGAAATCTGTGGTTCCATGATATCAAGGAGCACTTGGCAAAAAGATAATCCCCAGAGCTTGCAAATACCGCTAAAAAACGCACACTTTGGAGATTGTCCAATAATTTCTTTCACATCGGAGGAATCCTGTATAGGAGGACTCCCGATTTGGGGCTGTTAAGGTGTGTTGACGCAAAAGAAGCATCAAAGTTATTGGAGGAAATTCACGCTGGGACCTGCAGCCTACATATGAATGGGTTTGTTTTGGCAAAGAAGATACTTCGAGCCGGTTATTTCTGGATGACCATGGAAACAGACTGCATCCTGTATGTCTGAAAGTGTCACCGATGTCAGATACATGGGGATATGATAAATGTACCTCCGAGTGAGCTTAATGCAACAAGTTCACCGTGGCCATTCGCCGCCTGGGGCATGGACATTATTGGACCAATCAAGCATGTCGCCTCTAACAGACACAGGTTCATTCTGGTTGCCATTGATTATTTCACCAAATGGGTCAAAGCAGCATCCTACAAAGCAGTTACTAAGAAAGTCGTGGCCGATTTTGTCCGCGACCGCATTGTTTGTCGGTTCGGAGTTCCAGAATCAGGCGTCACCGATAATGGATCTAATCTCAACAGTGACTTGATGAAAGCTATGTGTTAAACATTCAAAATAAAACACAAGAACTCCACAGCATACAGACCCCATATGAATGGAGTCGTTGAGGCTGCCAACAAAAACATCAAGAAAATAATGAGAAAAATGATAGAAAGGCATAAGCAATGGCATGAGAAATTATCATTTGCTTTGTTGGGGTATCGTACCACAGTTCGCACGTCAACTGGGACAACTCTTTATATGTTAGTTTACAGTACATAGGTTGTTATTCCTGCCGAGGTTGAGATTTCATCTCTGAGAATCATACAAGAAGATGAGCTCAGCGACGCAGAATGGGTAAGGAGCCGTTATGAACAACTAGCCCTCATAGACGGAAAGAGAATGAACGCAGTCTGTCATGGCCAATTATATCATAACAGGATGACCAGAGCCTTCACACCGGGGCAGTTGGTGTTAAAGAAAGTCTTTCCACATCAGGATGAAGCCAAAGGAAAATTTTCTCCCAACTGGCAAGGTCCGTACATGGTTCATAAAGTACTGACAGGAGGAGCACTTATACTCGCATAAATGGACGGAGAAATTTGGCCAAAACCAATCAACTCAGATGCAGTCAAGCGCTACTATGTGTAAACCTTTATGCTTTCCTCAATGTTGTAGATTGAACTACGCCTGCCCTGATTCCCGTTTAAGAGGGGATACGTAGGCAGTCCTATGGGTTCAGTCACAATTTAATAAAAATCTCATTTCCCCCCACTAATGGAACCCTCAAAATTCTGAAGCAAGTTCAGCCAATCGCCACACAAGCAACCGCCAGAAGTATTCACCCATCAAACCGGGGCAAAATTTTGAGGAGGACCCTTAAAATTCCGTGGCAGGAAAAAGTTGCAATGTCTCGAACCGCGTCACAGTCGTCGGTTCACCTAAAAAATATTTTAAATTATATGCTTATATTATATCTTTTCAAAATCACGCATATCTATTTTTTGGAACAACTTATTTAGCAAACTCTACCCCAATGATATATCATGATCAAGCGAGCGAGCCAAGTAAAGCCAGCGGGAATATAAAATAACCTTTCCCCCCTTTTACAGAACTCACGATTTTTCTTTGTATGCAGGCATGAAGACGGAAAAAGCCTTAAACATATTATTATCCCCCGCAGGATGTATATCTCTCAAAGACACGCTCTCAAACTCTTCGCACATGCTGACACTTACTATCATCGCAAAACACCGCTTCATTCGCAACAATTGTATCCCCGCAGTTCATCACCAGCTAAGAACTCTTACTGTCATTTTATTCCCTGCATAAGGCTACTATTCTGCCTTTCAAGGTTCCACGCTACCCCCCCCCCCTTGCATTTTGCACTGCATAAGGCTACCATTCTGTCTTCCGAGGTTCTACGCTACCTCCCTCTGCATTTTCATTTCCTGCACTGCATAAGGCTACTATTCTGCCTTCCGAGGTTCCACGCTACCTCCCCTTGCATTTTGCACTGCATAAGGCTACCATTCTTCCTTCCGAGGTTCTACGCTACCTCCCTCTGCATTTTCATTTCCTGCATCGCATAAGGCTACCATTCTGCCTTCCGAGGTTCTACGCTACCTCTCTCCGCATTTTATCTCCTATATTGCATAAGGCTACCATTCTGCCTTCCGAGGTTCTACGCTACCTCTCTCCGCATTTTATCTCCTATATTGCATAAGGCTACCATTCTGCCTTCCGAGGTTCCATGCTACCTCTCATTTACTTTTTAAATCAACCATTTTTCATGTCGTCACTTATTTTTGCTTCCTTTCGGGCTAAGCTCTGCCCTTTCTAAATTTCACAAGACTAAGCTCTATCTTGTTAGCATCATGCTACTGGATTTTTCATGGGCTGAAATATCGCCAACTTGTCCAAGGGCGTCATCGTTCAAAGGCACCATCTTCATGGCCCGAGAACATCATTCCATGGCCCGATGATCTCTTCATTCAACTTGCATATCATTATTCAAAGGCATCATGGTTCGGAGGCATCATCCTCATGGCCCGAGAACATCATTTCATAGCCTGCGAATTACACATCAAGCGATTCATGGCCCGGGACATCATAGTCTAAGGACGTCATCCTCAACCGTCCGAAGATAGCATTCATAGTCCAATGGGAATATGCATCATGTTTAAATTATGCACAATATATGCTTATTATTGGTTTGAAGGTAATCTGTCCGGGACAACCAGCTAGGCAGAACCGGACCGCTCCAGTTCTCTAAAACGACCCCATAAACCTTTATATTTTTTACCTTACCTCGCACCTTGCGCCCGTTCTTGTCAAGCGTCACCGGTATACTTCATCGGTAATTCCTGAACTACATATGTCCTGATTCTTATAAAACCAGGGATATGTAGGCAACTCATAAACCAGAGTGCGGCCTAAATCTCTCATCCAATTTCCACTCGATCAAAATTGGCCATCATATCTTTACCCGACAACTCTTTCATCCTTTCCGGGTAAAGAGGGGCAGCTGTTGATACCCAATTTTTACTCAAATTATTTCCAAATTTTACATATGTACCTTCAAAATCACTTTTATAATGACTGGCCATTTTCTACGAATTTCTCATATTTTTTATCAATTTATTTTTCCATTTATCTGATATTTCTTATTCAATACTTATACATAAATCACATTACAAATAATTTCAAAATGTTTTCCAACTCAACATCTTATTCTAGGTGCCCTAACGCACCGTAAAATCGTTAGGTGGCGACTCTTCCTTAAACCCTTTCCTTTAAGGAGTTTTCCAGAATGTCATGAAACCCGATCTCTGCGTACCTAACCTGTGCGAGGAAAAAGGGGGGCGCGACAGGGTTCAGCTTCAGATTGTATTTTTGCAACCTCTTGAAGAACTTCCTCAAATCCTCCATGTGATCAGCAACTTTCTTTGACTTGATAATGACTTCATCCATATACACTTCGATCTCGTTGTGAATCATGTCGTGGAATATGGTGGTCATAGCCCTCATGTAGGTGGCCTCTACATTCTTTAGGCCGAACGACATCATCTTGTAACAGTACACTCCTCATGGTGTAGTGAACACCATTTTCTCAACATCTTCCTCATCCATCAAAATCTGATGATAACCCGTGAAGCAATCCACGAAGGACTGTAATTCATGCTTCGTGCAGTTGTCAATTAGAATGTGTATATTCGTCAAGGGGAAGTCATCTTTCGGACTGGCCCGACTGAGATTCTGGTAGTCGACACAGACTCTGACCTTCCCGTCTTTCTTCGGCACAGGTACGATGTTGGCTAACCATGTTGGGTACTCAACCACCCTGAGAACTTTGGCGTTGATCTGCTTGGTAACTTCCTCTTTGATTTTTAAACTCATGTCGGGTTTGAACTTTCTGTGCTTTTGTTTCACCGGTGGGCAAGTTGGATTGGTTGGCAATTTGTGAGCTACAATAGACGTGCTTAGACCAGTCATGTCATCATACGACCAGGCGAATATGTCTTCATACTCCTTTAGAAACTCTGTGTACTTTTTCTTTTCTGATGGTGATAAATGAATATTGATGCGAGTCTCCTTGACGTTCTCTGAATCTCCCAGATTGATAACCTCAGTCTCGTCCAGGTTGGACTTAGGTCTGTTTTCAAAGTTTTTGACCTCTTTAACAATCTCATCGGGTATATCGTCTTCATCTGAATCAATGTCTATTTGTTGTGTTGTCTCATTGCTGTATAGATAAAGTAATAAGAGAAAACAGTAGCAATAAATATTGGATTCGTAAAAGAAATTAGAAAATGCTTTGATAAATTGAATAATTGTTTTGAACATTAAAGATCTTATTGTAGGAGTTTAAAATGCAGAAAAGGGAAAATCATTTAGTAAATAAAATAGTAAGTAATGCTTGATTTTAGCCTTGCTACTCCGAGGCTCGTCGGGCTTTGGTCGCCCTGATAGACCAGTTCTTCAGGGGTGTCCCCTTTCCTACAGCCTGTATGGAAGGGCCTTCCTCCCCCTCCTCCTCGAGGATAACACAGCAATCCATATCATCGTCCTCTAGAAACAAATTCCTCATTTCTGCAAGTGCTTCTTCCTCGCCTGATCCATAGATAGTGTCAGCCTGCTTGAAGGTCTGCTCCAGATGAGGTATTGGATGCTCCAGAGGGTAGTAAGGACCGCGCCTTAGTGGTGACTAGTCGTTGAATTCTTCCTAGGTGTATTCGTACCCCAGACCGAAAGTAGTACCATGTTTCTTGAGCTTTATGGGCTTTGTGATCCCTTGGAGGTTTTTACTGAGCCCTTTGCCTGGCTCGTATCCTCTCCGGTTCAGGATGCTCTCAATCTTGCTATCCCACCATTTGCCCTTGTCGATAACATTGACCCGTTCAATGTGGTGATAAGTTCTTCCGCCTAGCTTCCTTCTTCCTTCAATGACCGGGATGGTCTGGAGACCATAAATATGGTTGCTACCGTCGCCATGAATAATCACCTCTTGGTGGTTCCATTCGAATTCTACCACCTGATGTAGTGTCGATGCCATGGCCCCAGCAGCGTGGATCCAGGGTCGCCCTAACAGCAGATTGTATGATGCCAGGACGTCTATCACTTGGAAGTCCACTTCGAACCAAGTTGGCCTCATCTGCAGACATAGACTAATCTCCCCAATAGTAGACCTTTGAGAACCGTCGAAGGCTTTCACGTTGATTTCTCCATCCCTTATCTCATGTAGCCCTTTACCCAATTTCTTGAGTGTTATCGATGGGGAAATGTTCAGACCGGATCCCTCATCGATCAAGATCCTTGTGATGAAATGATCTTCACATTGCACAGTGATGTGCAGTGCTTTGTTGTGCCCCAATCCTTCAGGTGGTAACTCGTCCTCATTGAAGGTGATTTTGTGACTCTCCAACACCTATCCCACCATATTGGCCATTTCCCTGCTAGTGATGTTGTCTGGTACATACGCTTCACTCAACACCTTCAACAGAGCACTTCGGTGCGTCTCAGAATTCTGCAGCAAAGAAAGGATGGATATTTGTGCTGGTGTCTTGTTCAGCTGGTCGTTGACTGAATACTCCTTAGCCTGTACTTTTCTCCAAAGGTAATCTGGGCCTGTTTCAATAACGGGTGGCCGGTTGGAAGCCTGCTTGCTCGATTTGGCCAGATGTTCAGGAGTATAGACTCTACCAGTTCTTGTCTCAGTTTTGACCTTGCCTTTCCTTCTTGCCTCAGTCGTATAGTCCCAAGGGATACTATTGGTATAGAAGGGTGGCGTGGTCGACATCGCCACGGGAATTGGTGCGGCTATCCTTACTTCAAATGGAACGTGTCTTTAGGGTGGCAACACTGCAACCTCAAATGGTGCGGGTGCATTTGTCGGAGACACAAACTCAACTTCAATCGGTACTTGTGTCTTTGAAGGTGGCGCTGCTTCAAACTCAAGTGGTATGGACATATTTACCTCAACATCCCCATATGGTTGAATCTGGACTATGATCGGGTTGAGGGTGACTGCTGGTTTCTTTGGATTATTGCCTTCTGCGATCAACCCGATTGATCCCTCGGGGTCCCAATCATCTTCTATTTCAATCATGTGGATACCTCCACCCTTATGGTCTGGTAAAGGATTGTTGCGAACATTTGGAGCGGGGTCTTTTTCCACAATAATCTTGTTGTCAATGAGAGCCTGTATCTTGTCCTTCAGAGAGCGGCATTCTTCGATGGTGTGTCCTTTCATGTCGGAATGGTATGCACAGGATTTGTTTGGGTTAACCCACTGAGAAGGGTTCTCAAGGGTGGAAGCAGGGACAGGTGTGACGTAACTAGCAGCCTTAAGTTTCTCATACAGCTGGTCAATGGGTTCAGCTCTGGCGGTGTACTGCTTTGGAGGGCGGCGATCAAAATTGGGACGAGGCTTAGGGATGTTTTGGCGTTCAAGGGGTGATTGGTAATGGGATGGCTGGGAATTATAAGTGTGGTAGACAAGAGCGGGTTGTGAATATCTAGGCGAAGTAGGTTGATATGTGGGTGGTGGAGCATGGTGTGAAGGCGGTGGAGCTTGGTAAGAAGGTGAGAGTGCTTGGTAATTCGGGGTTGATTGGTATGTGAGTGGAGGTGTTGGATAAATTTGGTATTTGAGTGGGTATTTGGCTCTCTATGCAACCATTATAGCTCCCACGTCCCTTTTCTTAGACACACCACCGGACTGTAAAGCCTTGTTTGTAGCTTGCAAGGATTCAAAATTTGTGACCATACCGATCTTAATATCTTCTTCAATCTGCTCCCCTAGTTTGATAATGTTAGAGAATTTGTGGCCCTCAACCATCATCAATTGTTCATAATACTGCGGGTCCTAAGCCTAGACAAAGAATTTGTTCATCTGTTCTTCCTCTAGAGCAGGTCTGACTTTAGCAGCTTCAAACCTCCAACGAGTAGCATACTCGCGAAAGGTTTCTGTGGGTTTCTTCAAGTTTTGGATGTAGAACACATCTGGTGCATTCTCTGTATTGAATCTAAACCTGTCCATGAAATCTGTTGCCATACCTACCCAGTTTGAGCATTTCTTGGGGTCTTGGATGATGTACCAAGACAGTGCATCTCCCTTCAAACTTCTCATGAACAGCTTCATGCAGATTCTTTCATGCTTTCCTACGCCGACCAATTACAATAGGTCCTCAGATGGACCCTCGGATCACCAGTACCGTCAAACATTTCAAACTTCGGAGGTTTGTACCCCTCGGGCAGTTCGACATCAGGTTGTATACAAAGGTCTTCATAATTCAACCCTTTGATTCCCTTGGTTCCTTCAACACCTTGAACTCGACTAGTCAGGTTCCTAAGCTCCTCGACCAAGTTCTTGATGAGTAAGTCTTTTCCATCAGACTCGGATGCCTGTGAGATAGGCAGAGTGGATTGGGTCATGGTTTCCACATAGATGGGATTGTTGTGGAAATGGTCCTTTGTGTAATTCTGAGGTTTCGGGACAAGTAATGGAGTGTTGTTTGAAGTGTGGCAAGTCTTGCATTGTGTTGGGAGAGTTTGGTTCTTTGGCAGAGTGGCGTGATGATGAGGTGCGGGGTGGTTTTGTAGCCTTGGGATATTTTGTGGAGGTGTAGGGTTTTGAGCATTTAGAAAGTGGACGTCTGGGACGTTGAGGGAAAATGACAGGTTGGCCATATTCCTGACCTGGTCGAGTTCTTCTTGAAATTTCAGCAATTTCTATTCAAGCAGTGACATGTTCTCATGCAGGACCTGAATACCCCGTCCATCAAGGGCCTCTACTTGTTCAACCGTATTTTCCTTCCTGATACCGCTGGATTCTGCCATCTTACTCTTGCCTTTGTTTCTACCTTTCGGAGGACTAGGATGAGGAGTATGTGGAGGGCCCTTGGATCTTGTGCGATAGGAGGATGATGCCAGAATGCACGAACTAACATTTGGGGAGGGGAATAATAAAAGAAAAAGAAACAAAAACAAAAGGTAGACAAGTCAGTGAGGATTATAAAAAATATTGCAGTATTTAAATACGTAATGCGGGAATGTAAAGCGTGTCCTAAATTGGGGATCTCTTTGTGCCCGAGGTAGACCTAGCGACAAATTGATTTGGAGAACTTAAAATGCTAAATGCCTCATTTTATTGATAAGAAAAATAGACAAATCCCAAAACGACACTAAATGAATGAAAAGGAAAGGCACTAATGGCCATTGGCCTTATTACATCAATAGAGAAAATAAAGACATCCTATCTATTTGGTCCCAGAAGGACCTTCCCCAGACTCGACATTCCTGCTTCCCTCGAACAGCTTTCCCAGCTCACAGTCCCAGCAACAGGTATGTTCTGGCTAGATATCAGCCTTCGGTCCCCTCGGCTCATGTTATTAGGCTGGATGTCCAGGAGGGACAGTAGGTTACCCAGATATTTACTGACGAGAACTTTGTCACTAGAGTGTAGATCTTCCCACCATTTTAGCAATCTAGGGTGGATATTGGCAACCATGCCGAATCTGGGGACTTTGTGCCTCATTTTTTTTCCTGCAAAGCAAATAAGGTTAGGCCCTTAACCCCACCGGACTCGACTATTTAACATCAATAATTAGCAGAAAGCATTTAGTTCTCCAAATAAATGCACATAACGTGATGATGTCCGTTTGGGTTTAGGGAAACCCGGTGGACTTTGGACAAGGCTTTCTTAAAATGCTATCGTGCGGACAACACTTTAACTTGGCTAGGTTTGACCATGATGCATGCAATAGTATAACGGAGTAAGGTTTCTATGGGGTTTTAGACTGGTACCCTTGAGCGGACAACTCAAGGGGGAAGGCACGAAATTGTCGACTGCACCGCTGATCGACTAATTTTACCGCAAATACGCCTTTCCGAATTTAAGGGGGTAATAATATAGGAAGATCGAAACCACTCATCAAGCGTTGCTATAGTATTTTGTTTGGCACGAGTGGAGTATGAATGCCGAGCATGTTATGTGATAAGTAAGCATAAAAACAGATAGTCATGTATTTGCATTTTAAGGAAAGCGGTAAAGACAATAGTTATGATTTAAAGTAGTTACAAAGGAAAACAAAGAAATAGGTCAATTTCGTTTTTTGAAATAAATACTTGAAATAAATAAACAATTAATTGCACATATTAGGGAAGAGGAAAGGGTGCAAGCATCAAACAAATTAAAGGTACAAATTCACGGAATGATTTGTAATGGTAAAAGCCTAGGTAATTCCCCAGCAGAGTCGCCATGCTGCCGCGCCCCCTTTTTCCTCACGGAATCGGGTTTATGACATTGACAACTCTTTTAAGGAAAGAGTGTTAAAAGGAGAGAGTCGCCACCTAACGGGTTTGAGGTGCGTTACGGCACCTAGAAAAATTAACTCATGAAACTAGTTTGCATTACCAGAGATTGGGTAAGGGCTTGAAATTATCCCAAGGGGAAGGTGTTAGGCACCCCTCAGGATCCACATATGTGGTTCCCGGCCAAATAGTTTTCGTGAATTTGTACAATTAGAAAATAACAAGTAAAGGGCTCAAGTAAGAGGGGATTTCAAATGTTAAACGAGCAAGTGTTTCGAAAACAATTATGAAAACGACGAAGTTTTTGAAAAAGATCATAACCTAGAATTTGAAAGAAATGATATCCTAGGTTTGAAATAATACGAATCACATCAATGCAATACCCGATAGACACTCTTCAAAGAGGGGCTACACGTGGTATTAGCGCATTGGTCATCATATCCATATTCTACCCTTTCCCTCCCCGTGAAGGTGATTAAAGCGCGTGTTTGGTCACGAGCTCTATTGTGTGCTATTACCCGTCCCATCCTATCAGTCCCGGAGGAGGTTAGGACTACAATCCTAAAGGAGGTACTAGGTTGACCCTTAGGTTTAAAGGGAAAGATTCTAAGCGACAAACAATAACAATTAGGACTGCAGATAAAGGGAAACACATAAAGTAGATATGAGGCCCAAATATTCCTTCACAGATTATGCATATAATTTAGCATGACTCAAACACAGTTAAAGGTCTTATTAACTTCAGAATCCTAAAGCATGATATCTAGGCGAAACTGGAATGCGATAGAGAGGCAGTTTAATTACTTAATTCAGAGAAGGAATTTTATCAGTTTTGCTTACTGATTTTAACCTGTTGATAATTGAGCAGCATATATGAAGAAGTATATTTCCAGTTTTAACAGATCGAACACCTAAGGTTTGCCTAGGCGTGCCGGTTATTACAAAAAAATGTTTGAATCATATTACTCAGCATATTATTCTAGGTGTTCAGATTTAAGAAAATAGTTACCAAACTAGATGAGTTTGTTTTTTTATCAAGAATCAAGCTAGGGGATGCCTAAACGAATACAAATGCAATCCTAACGCATGACATCTAAAGCAAATAAGATGCAGAATGATGCAGGACCTAAATATGATATTCTACATGCACGGATATTTCAGTTCCAGAACATGCTTTTAGAAATATGTAGAAGGACCTATTTATCAACACTACATTTATCCTAAGGCAGGATATCTAAGTGTTCGTATTGCATCGCAGTTTCATAAAACCACTTGTTTATTAGTTTGTTAAACCTAATACATGATCCCTAGGTGTACATGGATGTGTATAAAGTAATGCAAAAGTACCAATTATTGACCTATTTTAACACAGGATCTTCCAAATGATATGAGGATGAACATGCTGAAACAATATACATGGATCCTAAGGAACAGGATTTCTAATGCATGGATATGAACCTACACATGATCTCTATTGCGCAGATAAGGAATTAAAAGCCTAAAACATGGTTTCTACCCTTTATGGTAACTAAGCATGCATAATTATCCCCTTCCATTTCACTATCCAACCGTATAAGTTGTTTACAAATTATTACAAACCAGGAGTTATTAATTACATAACAAAGTGGAAAATAAGAGGTTATTCTATAGGGAGCCTTCAATAGGCCCAAATCCTCCAAACCTCAATGCCTTTGGTGTTTCATAGCCTTTCATAGTCCGGGTGTGTCAAAGATCCCTAAGGACCTCAAGGGCTCCCGGGTAATGCTCACACCTAGACTTAGTAATCAGGAGTTAAACATGTGCGGTGTGGAAATACCAGCCTCAGTGTGCCAGAGTTCAGAGGGAACTCAAGAGGTTCCCAAAGCAGTTCTCACACTGAGGGGGTGGAACTTAGGGATCTAGGAATAAAGTGAAGTGCAAGGGATGAGTTTGCAAAGATTTTTTAGTAGAAAATAATGTTAAAAGGACTTGTTTGAAATGATTTTGAAAATAATAAAGAGTAGCAGATTTTAGAAAGTAAGGCAATTAGGAGCCCATACATAGAACTAAACAGATTCAGCAATGCTCACAAAACCAAGCAAATTCATTAGTCACACACAGGGGCAGTGTTCCTTAGTGCAATAGGTTAAAAATTGTGTGAGGGCTAGGTAAAATAGATGGGGAAGAAGACTTTTGCGGGCCTCACAAATGGTTTGCGGTCCGCAAAGTCATCGCATAGTGAGCCCTAGCTAACCATGTGAAAGTCAGTTATGCGGAGGCTTTTGCAATCGCATATGTGTTATGCGGACCGCAAAGCTACGGCAAACACGAATAGTTGAAAGGGTTCTTAGGGGGGGAAATTCGCGGCAAGTTTGGGATCGCAAAACCCGTTTGGTGATGGGTTTTGCGATCACATAATTATTGGGCTATATAGGTATACAATTATGCGACAGGTATGCGGTCCGCATAGTGGTTATGCGATCACATAACCTATTGCATAATTGGTTCTCTTTTAAGGTAATGCAATTATGCGACGGGTTTGCGGTCCTCATAGTGGTTATGTGACCGCATAACCCATCGCATAATATGTTTCTTTTGCCAATTTTTAGTCTTATGATTGCTATGTTATGCCCATCGCTCACACACTGTTTCTTTGCAGAAATGGAACCAAAAAAGACTATTGCCAAGCGCTCCTCATCCGCTCGTGGACAGAAAAGAGCCACTGCCGGCCACCATTCACAACAGGCAAAACGTCCATGACCGAAAACCTCCCGCATTGCTGCTGAGCACTCCTCCCAATCTAATGAGGAGGGGGCAAAACTTGATACCTTGCCCTCAGTCGACTTGGGGTCACAGGCTCCATGAGTGTTTACAAAGAGGGGCTTGCAAAGCGAAAGATCCTCGAAGAAAAGCAATTGAGTATGAACGGGTTGAAGGAACACTACCCTCACATCCTAGAGAACATCAAGGGGAGGAAGTGGTAATTCTTCACGGAGATCCCTAATGAATATAATGAAACAATTGTGCGGGAATTCTATGCTTCATATGGGGCCTCAAGGACCGCTGAGCAGAAGAGAAACAAGTTCTTTAGTGAAACAGTACTGGTTCGAGGAAAATAGGTGTTGTGTGATAAGAGAACCATCAATGACTTGTACTTTGAGGATTGCAGTCCGGGCATAGTCGAATATGAAGCCAAAATAGCCAATAAAGACAACGAGCGTGCTTAGATAGCTTCCATAATAGCAAAGGGGACCCCAGCCTGGATCGACCCTAACTAGAAGATTTACAAAGAGGATATCATACGGGAGGGTCTTTACTGGCTCAGCTTTGTCACTTATCGTCTGATACCATCCAGAAATGAAATAGATATCAACATTGAGAAAGCACTCCTGATTGCGTGCATCATGACAGGTATCAAAATTGATGTGGGTGAGATCATTTTCCGAGAGTTGGGGGTCAGGGAAAACCAGAAAGCCGTGTCACTTCCATTCCCTTGCTTGATCACAGCTCACAGCAATGCTGTGGAAGTGCCTCCAATTCCATAACATGACAAGCCGGTGAAAGCGCTTAAGGATATTGATATCATGCGTATTAGTGATGCAGTGTCAAAGGAAGTTGCTGCCCCTACAGAGATTCAGATCCCCCTCTTAGCAGACATAGGCATTCCAGAGAAACAGCTACCTACCTCTCCTCAGGCCACAGTTGCATCCACAGCCACTCCACAGCCCACTCCACAGGCCACCACTGCACTGCCCCAGGTCCCACTGCCAGCTCTTTCTAAGATGGGTTTCCTAGCTCAGCACACCAATGCTAAGGTGGACTGGCTGATGAAGGAGCTCCCAACCATCATTAGGCAGGCATTGATTCCCATCCAATCCTCAATGACGGCGCTTCAATAGCAACATCAATCTTATAAGGATCGCCTAAAGAAAATTGAGGTGCGTCTGGATAAAGTTGAACGGGGCGAGGTTGGAGGCATGCCTCAGCTCTGTAAAGATGTAGATGCACTGAAGGGTGAGCTCCAAAACATGCAGAACCTGGAGTTTTACTTATCTTCCCTCCTGCCAAAGGAAGGTGATCAGGGAGCTGGCACGTCACTCCTCGGGCTGAGATCCCATCAGCCACAGCTTCAGCATCAGCGGGTGACCCCACAGCAGTTCAGCATGCTTCAGACTCCCATAGCACTTAGTGCGCCCCAGGGAGCCCCTCAACTCTATTTTTAGATTTCTTATGCATTGGGGACAATGCATTCTCTTCAGTTGGGGATGGGATAGCTATTTTTGTGATCTTTGTGTACATAGTTGTATATAAAAAAATTATGTATATATATATATATATATATATATATATAGTTGTATGCATAACTCCCTTAGTAGTTAGTAATGAATTCCCCTTGGTTTTTCTTCGTTGGGTTCTTTTCCAAGGGTGTTATAGTAGAACCATGGCAGTAGTATGAAACATTTTGACCTTTTTGGTGTGATTGTATAGTTTCAAGCATGAATGTTTGTAAATGAATTGTACCTTTCCATTGTTGATATATATATATATATATATATATATATATATATATATATATATATATATATATATATATATATTATGGTTAGTCATTTTTGTGAACTTGAGGCTCGCTTTTTGACTTTATGTTTACTCAGAATTGTACTTATCATATGATGAAAGCTTTGAGTTACCTGGTGTTCACTTGAGGGCTAAAACTATGTTGAGTCAAACAGTTCATGTGCCATGTGTGTTAGTGTTTGTGTAAATAATTCTTGTGTTTACTTCTGTCATCTAGAACTTGCCCGGTTTGTCTTTCAATGCTAATGATAATTACGTTTGGTTGGAGAGATGACCTTAGGCATTCTTTGTGTTATTTGAAAAACCCCTTTAGCCTTTCAAGCTAACCATTGCATAGATATTATCACTAGTTACCCCATTTGAGCCTTTAACCTTTTCTTGGGCCATCTCATTACAAACCTTTCCCCTTTTGTAAAATAATTCCCTCTTTTGAACCCGTCCCTTATTGAACATTGAGAATGAGGCTAAAATCCTAAGTTGCAGGTGTGGTGTCAAGTTGGAAATTGGTAAGATTGTATATTGCGTGTAGGATAATAGACCTCAAAGTGTTCATGTGAAATTATTCAAGCTCCACGAGAAAAATACAAAAAATAGTGGTATAAAAAAAATACAATTATGGAGATATATGTAAGTATATATGTAAAGACCCGTAAAATTTCATGTAAAAAATAATGCCCGAATAGGTCCATGTGTTGTTATAACTGTAGAAATTCTTAAAAACGAACCTTTTTGAAGTAATAGTACCCCGGGACTTAAAAGATAAAATTTTCCAGAATTGCGCAGATCTGCGGTCCACTATGCGATCGCAAATCAGGTATGCGGACCGCATAGTGGTCGCATACCTAGACAGCCTTCTGTCCAATTTGAAAACAACTGTGCGACCCAATATGCGATCGCATTTTGGGAATGCTGACCACATAGATGTCACATCCTTGCTCCTCCATTTTCGCGAAGGAGTTTATGCGAAGCATTATGCGATCGCATAACATGTATGCAGACCGCATAATGGACGTATACCAGGGCAGTCCAGTTCCCCTTTTTTGGTCCATTTGAGGGCCAACTATGCGACAGGAATGCGGACCGCATAGCAGGAATGCAAACGCATTCCTGACCGCATCTCCTGCTTCGGGGCCCTTTTAATTTCTAAATTTTTCATCCGACCCTCGGTTTAATAAAACACCCATCCCCTTCATTTTAACATGCATCTGAAAGAAATAGAGAGAAGTGAGAGTGGGTTCTAGAGAGAGAAGTCCCCATCTGCCCCAAATTGATTCTTCAAACATCACTCAGGCCCGAATATTATCGAGTCATCTTCTTCACTATAAGAGGTAAGTCCCCACCCCATTTCCTTTTAATTCTCAGGTTTTAGCTAAAAAGGGGTAGAACACATGAGTTAATTGTGAAAATAAGAGATAAGAGTTGCATACATGTGAATAATCTTCCATAACCTAGTAAAGGGAAGCTAGTTAAATTAATCTTTCACTAAAAAGAGTTTAGTTAGGCTAAGGGACAACATGGTGTTTGATAAAATGCTCAAATGAATTCAAGATTCCTAATTCTAAGTGAAATATGTCACATTGTGGACTACATTGACGGTGCTAGGCGGTTCGGTGAATTGTGATAGATATTAAAGGGGAATTTCGACTCGAGATATGTATGGGAAACTGTAATCTTTGTAGAGTCACCTTGTTGGTGTCCGAACACACGATATGAATTTCTTGCTTGAGCTTATATGAATTGATTGTCCGGCTGTGTTGAGATGTAAGGTTTCATTCTCTGATTTTTTTTCTTAGTCGATTACCATGCTAATTGAGATTGTGAAGGGTGAATTCTCTGTGCTTATCCTATCATGTGTAAGGCTCGTTAAACGTTTGAATATGTCGATATGGTTGCATGTTCTACTAAATGAAAGAATGTTAACGTACCCTTATGTGGGAACGTATCTAATTGAAAAAAGGCCGTGTGTGGCAAATGATGAAAAGTAATTGTGGATTGATGTAATTGAGTTAAATAATTATGGGAACACCATGTATGAATCATTGTTTGGTAAGGATCATTGTGCCTTGATTTCACATAGTTGTTGGTTAATATGAACTGATGTTCTTGATGATGAAAATCCATGTGATTTAATTGTTGGTTATTGTTGCTATCAAATGTGATTGTACAGTGGGATTGGGTTGCACGCTGCAACACGAAGTAATAAGGGTGGAGAGGTAATAAGGGTGAAATGTGATTGTACGATGGGATCGGGTTGCGCGCCGCAACAAAAAGTAATAAGGGTGGAGAGGTAATAAGGTTGAAATGTCAACAGATGAACAATTGAAATGAGTAACCGTGAAATCTTCATTTGTGATTTTCTGTATACTTGTGTGATACATGTGTGATTACCCCGACTGCCTTCGAATTGTGTATTATCTGATTTTACTTAGAATAAACTTTGTTCATAGATACTAGTACTATTCAACGGTACTAACTTCCCTTTTGCCGAGGGCGCTGCATCTTTTATATGGATGCAGGTGGTTCCATAACAGGTAGCTCAGCCCGCCGTTAGTGGTGCCTCCTCTTCATTCTCTTTTGCTTATGTTGTAAAAAGGTATAGATGGCGCCTTGTTACCGGCAAGTTTATGTAAAATTCCTAGTACTCTTAGAGGCTCCGTAGACATTGTGTGGGTTGTATAGATGTATATTTTGGGCGGTAGTTGTACTCACTCAAAATTGTGGATCGTATCGGAAATGTTGTATGTAACTTGTATATTTTGGATTATCAATTATTGAAAGTTAAAAGAGGAAAATGAATTTATGTTGTAAATCGTACTTTGAAACTAAATTGGCGAATTCATATGGAATAATGTATGTTATGAACAGGGGGTAATGCGTTGGGTAGGAAAGGCAATCCAGGTCCGCTTGACCGGGTTCATCCGGTTATGCGCCGGTCTCGTCCCTCGGTTTTGGGGCATGACAAACTTGGTATCAAAGCCTAAGGTTTTAAAAGTGCCCTAGGATGTCTCGGAGCCGTGTCTAGTAGATCCCTTCTTATCGGTGTGTTGTCGACCACATCTATAATTAGGGGGCTGGATGGACATTTAGGAAAATACCCTTTCATTGTTACTCTGTATCGTGCGATAAAGTGGAAGGTGAGAATATCTTTATCTAACTCGTGCATTGTCCTAATTTTCAGTAAATGGAACCCAAGAAGAGAGCTCGACTCGTCCTAGAGGCCAATGCCACCCCAAGTGTGGCCATAAATTCCTTATCTGATGGTTCGGGTGAGAGTGATTCCCCCACCCTGAATCTTCCTGAACCGTCCATTCCAGGTCAATTTGTTCCAATTCCTGCTCCGGTGGAGGGTGCCACAGTCCCTCCCGCTGATGTTTCTGATCCTTCCTCAGTCCCAGCTTCCGGTCCCGGTATTTCTGATGGGGACCTCAGGGGAGCTATTCAGATGTTGACTCAGCTAGTGGCCTCTCAGGCCCAAAGATCACATGCTGCCCCTGCTTCCTCTAGTGAACAAGGGGATTCTTCGGGTTCTAGAGTCAACCAGTTTCTGCGGTTAGCCCCTCCAGAGTTCACAGGCACCGACCCAAAGGCCGATCCTCAAGACTTTATAGATGAAATGTACAAGACTCTCTGGGTTATGAGGGCTACTGAGATAGAGGGGGTTGAGTTGGCTTCCTATCGTCTGAAGGAAGCGTCATATTCATGGTTTGAGATGTGGGAGAGTTCCCGTGGAGAGGGGAGCCCTCCGGCGAGGTGGGATGAGTTTGTGGATGCTTTTATGGATCATTTTTTGCCTGCCGAGACTAAGGCAGCCCGTGCTGCAGAGTTTGAGGTCCTTAAACAGGGCAACATGAGTCAGTGGGAGTACCACATGGAGTTTGTGCGCTTGTCTAAGTATGATATCCACATGATGCCGACTATGGAGGCCAGAGTTCGTCGGTTTGTCCAGAGCCTTGGTCCTTGGTTATCAATGAGGCTGCTACAGCTGCTTTGCACTCAGATATAAACTACGAGAAGATTGTGGGATTTGCCCAGGCTACGGAGGCCCGAAAATTAAAGATAAGAATGGAGAGGGAGAGTAGTAGTAGGGCCCGGTCAGCGGGCAACCCCAGGAGTTTAGTTAGAGGAGGGTAATCAGCCCTGGGGATAGGGTCATCAGGGCCATCTCAACCCTATGCTCAGTCCTCAGCCAGTGCGCCGCCATCAGGGCACAGTTATGAGCAGGGAGGTCACTATGGACCAGGTTCAGACAGCAGGAGGTTCCATCAGTCGGGTCGTTCAGGTGGGAGGTTCCAGCAGCAGCGGAGCGCCCCATGCCCTAAGTGTGGGAAGTTTCATTCTGAGCCTTGTTACTTGGATATACCGGTGTGCTATAGATGCGGAGAGAGAGTCCATGTTCAGAGAGACTATCGTGCCCCCAGTCAGGGCATAGGTAGGGGTGCTGCTCAACCGTCCAGTTCTTTAGCCGCCACATCGTCAGCATGCCCTCCAGCTTCAGCAGGGCGCCCTAGTCGATTCTATGCTTTAAGTGGTCGCCAGAGTGCGGGGCCTTCTCCAGATGTTGTCACAGATATTCTAACTATTCAATCACATGATGTTTATGCTCTTATTGATCCCGGGTCTTCATTGTCATATGTAACTCCATTTATTGCTTCAAGTTTTGGGATAGAACCCGAGCTTCATGATTCGTTCTCTGTGTCGACTCCGGTTGGTGATTCTATCATGGCCGCGCGAGTCTATAGGAACTGTGTTATCATGGTGTGTGGTCGAGATACCACAGCAGATCTGATTGATCTAGGAATGGTAGATTTTGATATTATCATGGGGATGGATTGGCTCTACTCGTGCTTTGCTAAACTCGACTGCCAAACCAGATTTATGAGGCTCGAGTTTCTTAACGAACCGATTATTGAATGGAAAGGGAATGATGTTGTGCCGAGAGGTAGGTTTATTTCGTATCTTAAGTCCTCCAAGATGATCTGGAACGGGTGCATCTATCATTTGGTCCGGGTTGCGGACACCACTTCTGAGGTGCCTGCTCCCGAGTCCGTGCCGGTTGTGAATGAGTTTCTTGAAGTATTTCCGGATGAGCTCCTTGGAATTCCACCAGATAGAGAGATCAATTTCGGGATTGATGTATTGGCAGATACGCAACCAATATCTATTCCACCTTACAGGATGGCGCCAACAGAATTAAGAGTGCTAAAAGAACAATTGAAAGATCTATTAGAAAAGGGTTTCATTCGACCAAGCATGTCGCCATGGGGCGCACCGATTCTTTTTGTCAGAAAGAAGGATGGATCGATTCGGATGTGTATTGATTATCGGCAGCTCAACAAGGTCACCATCAAGAACAAATACCCATTGCCTCGGATAGATGATTTATTCGATAAATTGCAAGATGCTAGGTTCTTCTCAAAGATTAATTTACGATCCGGATATCACCAGTTAAAGACCAGGGAGCGGGATATTCCTAAGACCGCCTTCAGGACTTGTTATGGGCACTTTGAATTTCTGGTAATGTCTTTTGGGCTAACCAACGCTCCAGCAGCTTTTATGGATCTTATGAATCAGGTTTTCAAGCCGTTTGTTGGCCCATGTCACTGAATGGGTTTTGAAGATTGACAAGTTGAACCAGGTCCATCAGAGCACACACATCTGAACAAAATAGTTGGCACAAGAATTGTTCATGCATAGGAGATATCAGTGATTGCTGAGTATCAAAGAGCTAAAAGGATGTCTACTAATACGAAAAGGTTGCAAACTGATAAAGAAGATTGAAGTTGATTTCAGCAAGGACATAAATAGAGAAGGAAGTTGAGTCATAGTCGAACTCATATACCCAAGTAGAGTTGGATCAAAACTAAACCATGTACTTAACAACTGACTCTATAAATACTCAACGTATTACTGCTGAAAGAAGTGACGCACAAAGGCAAAGTGAATCAAGTTGTGAAAAGCAAAAGTTCTCAGGATATTTTGCAAGCAGAAGTATTGTGCGAAGGCTACAGTTCAACTAGAAGAAATAGTTTCATTGTAGATATATTGAGTCTAGTTGATTTTGGTAGGCGTTTTAATATTGTATCTTCTCAGCTTTCATAGAAGAAATTGTAATAGGTACACATTATTCAAGTTAGAGTTAGATTGAAATCTGTAGAGATTAGCTAGAGGCTAGTTGATACAAAGAGGATTAGAGTTAGTTCTAGGATTACAAAAGAGTTTATTTTGTAAGTCCGTTTGGCTCAGAGTTTCTAGTGAAGTGTTTGAGCAAATCCTACTGAGGAGTAGGTCGTGGTTTTTTTCATTTTTTTATCCATGTGTTTTCCACGTAAAAATCTCTGTGTCTTTACTTTACTGTTTAATTATTCCGCAACAGTAGAAAGTAGTACACAAAGAAGAACCATGTTCTTCTTATTAGACAGCACTCGAAAATTGGGTACTGCACAATTAACGTATATTATTGTGTAGTATTGAAGTCTAACATCACCGTTTCTTGACTCTTTTGTGATAGTCTTCATTGATGACATCCCTGTTTATTCGCGAAGTCGAGAAGATCATGTTAATCAGCTCAAGGCAGTTCTGCAGACCCTTCGTCAGCACCAGTTGTATGCAAAGTTTTCAAAATGTGAGTTTTGGCTAGAATCAGTCACCTTTTTGGGCCATGTTGTTTCCAGGGAAGGGATTCGGGTTGATCCCCGAAAGATCGCGGCAGTGAAGAATTGGCCTAGACCAACGACTCCGATAGAGATTCGCAGTTCCTTAGGTCTAGCTGGTATTATCGAAGGTTTGTGGAGGGATTCTCTTCTCTCGCCTCCCCATTGACTAAGCTGATGTAGAAAACAGTTAAATTTCAGTGGTCCGATGCTTGTGAAAAGAGCTTTCAGGAATTGAAATCAAGATTGACTTCGGCGCCAGTGTTGACCTTGCCACAAAGGTTTAGAGGGATTCGTGGTTTATTGTGATGCTTCGAGAGTTGGTTTGGGGTGTGTGTTGATGCAGTGTGGTAAAGTTATAGCGTATGCTTCAAGGCAGCTCAAGAATCACGAGAAGAATTATCCGACGCATGATTTAGAGCGCGCAGCGATTGTGTTTGCATTGAAAATATGGTGGCATTATCTTTATGGGGTCCATGTGGACGTGTTCACAGACCACGAGAGTCTTCAATATTTATTCAAGCAGAGGGAGTTGAACTTAAGGCAGCGGAGGTGGTTAGAATTTCTCAAGGACTATGATATGAATATTTTGTACCATTCAGGAAAGGCGAATGTGGTAGCCGACGCTCTTAGTCGAAAATCCATGGGTAGATTGGCACATTTGGAAGCCGATCAGAGGCCTTTAGTTTGGGAAGTTTATCAGTTGGCCAGTATGGGGGTCTGTCTTTCGGCTTCAGATGAGGGGAATGTTGTGGTGCGTAATGGAGCGGAGTCTTCGCTTGTAGCGCAAGTCAAGGGAAAGAAATTCAGGGATCCGGCTTTGGCACAATTGAGGGAAACAATTTTGAATCACAAGACTTCAGCATTTTCACTCGGTAATGATGACGGTGTTTTGCGGTTCCAAGGGAGGCTATGTGTTCCGGATGTGGATAATCTTCAGGAGAGAGTTATGGCAGAGTCTCACAATTCATGGTATTCTGTACACCCAGGTTCTACAAAAATGTATCGCGATCTCAAGGTGATTTTCTTGTGGAATGGTATGAACAGGGGTGTGGCAGACTTTGTGGCTAGGTGTCCGAATTGTCAACAAGTGAAGGTCGAGCATCAGAGGCCCGGTGGGTTGACGCAGTTTATGGAAATACCGATGTGGAAATGGGAAATGATCAATATAGACTTCGTGGTAGGGTTACCCCGCACTCAACGCAAGTACGACTTAATTTGGGTAATAGTGGATCGACTCACAAAGTCAGCACATTTCTTGCCAGTCTAGTCCACTGATACTGCAGAATAGTACGCTCAGTTGAATATCAAAGAAATAGTCAGACTCCATGGCACTCCAGTTTCTATTATCTCGGATCGAGGGGCCCAGTTCACAGCTAACTTTTGGCAGAAATATCAGCAAGGTTTGGGTACTCAGGTAAATCTCAGCACAGCTTTCCATCCACAGACGGACGGTCAAGCGGAGCGTACTATTCAGACGCTTGAAGATATGTTGCGGGCTTGTGTTTTAGATTTCAAGGGTAGCTGGGATGATCACTTGCCGCTTATAGAATTTGCTTACAATAACAGTTTCCATGTGTTGATACCCAATTTTTACTCAAACTATTTCCAAATTTACATATGAACCTTCAAAATCACTTTTATAATGACTAGCATTTTTCTATGAATTTCTCACATTTTTATCAATTTATTTTCCCATTTATCTGATATTCTTTATTCAATACTCATACATAAATCGTATTATAAATAATTTCAAAATGTTTTCCAGCTCGACATCTTGATTTTAATCCTATTTAATTCTACTAGGATTTGGTTATTTCCAAAATTAGCCAGCATTAGCATTATTTAGCTAATTTTAACAACTTTTGCAATAATAACACAAGTATACATTTACGTCATTTTAAAATCCATAACTGATCATTTTATATTTTTTATACTAGCTAATCATCTTAATTTCCTTTATTTTGGTCTTAATTTCATTTTACACAATTATTAGCTATTTTAATTAATTACTTATCCAATTTAAATTGGGTATTTAACATTCGACCTATTTCTATTTAAATTATAGCCAATTTTAAAACCAACCCCACCTGACCCAAACCCACAATTTTAACCCGGCCCAACCCCTCAATTAATCAATTTTCCTAAAATAATTCTAACCAAACCCCCCCCCCCGGCCGTTTGAGTAAGTTCGCAGTATCCCTAGCCTAAATCGAGGTCACTCACGAGGTTTTCCCTCTTTTCTGGATTCCACGAAACCCTAATCTTCTGTATTTTTGGGTTTTCTCTAAGACCCGTCTTATATTTACCATGCTATGAAGTTTCTTTTTGTTTTTTCTCCGAAAATTTTTGTCTTTAACAATTTCAAAAACTAGGGTTTCTCTACCCTGTTCTCAAACAGCTTTCCTCTTTGATTTTAGTCATTTATGCTATGTTTAAGTGATTGTCTCACGATTTCGTGTTATTTGAACTATTATTGACGAAACCCTAGTGTTCTGGGTTGGTCTTTTACTATTCGACTATGCATTCATGTGTTCTCTGCAACTCCTGCTTTGATTCATTGTTATAACCTCTAATTCCTATTGTTCTACGAGCATCTCTTTGTGTCACCGAGTGAATGTTGTTTAAGTGTTTGATAATTTTGACCCTTTTACCTTACTGACTATTGATTTGTGCTGATCCTTTTTTGTAAAAATCCCATGCTTGTGATTTTTTCCTTAAATACATGATCTTGTGTATTCCTTAATTATACTTGATTCCCTGTAATTTTTTATTGTGTCCGAGATTTCCTCGACTAATTTTCAGAATTAAGTCATGCTTTGCCCTATGAATATGCTGCCAGTTTACTTTCCTTAATTATGTGCTATATAATTGACCTATATTAGGTGTTACACGATTTTACTGCCCCTATTTAATAAAACCAGTCTTATAAATTGATTCACTTTCTTTATTAAGCCATGATTTGCACCATTTGAACTTGACTCCCTAATTAAAGGGAGTCCAAGTCTTTGATTGACTCTGATTGATTCTTACTGAATATTACTCATGTAATTATGTTAAATTACTACTCCTTACCTTATGTCACTACTTGTTTTCAACTTTATATATACTCTACCTTCTCTCTTTGCACTGACACTGACATACACACACAAACACTAAGTACATTTCTCTGAAACTTCTGTGTCTCCATACACATCTCTTCTTGCTCTTTACATCAATTATTGTCTTCTTAGTTGGTTGAAAGCCAAAATTGAGTAATCCTTGTTGCTTTCTTATTCCTGCACACTGCTGTCCTACTACTCTCTTGTTCTGCATACTACTGTTGTTGCTCTACCTCTTTGCATTTTGCTGTTCTATACCCTTGACTGGTATGTTCCTAATTTAAGTTTATAGTGTCCCAAAACAATATGTTTCAGTTCATGTTAAGATACTTGTTATTCCTTTTGTGCTTCTACTTATGGTTCTATTGTCAACCATGCAAATAGCATGTCCCTGTTATTTTCCTTTCACTTTAGTCTAGTATGCTTCCTGCTCCCCCTTATGTGATTCACTATGACTCTGCTTGACTCCTATACTTGTTCATGTCATATGATTATTGTTTCTTGTCTCAGCATGACCAGTATTTCCTTATGTGTTTGCATCCTTTGTCTGACTTTCAATACTATAAGCATGCACCCCTAATGTCTAAGTGTTACATGATACTAATCCTAATCCACAATATGTGATGCTTTGTGATAATTATGTTATAATTGTTTGAAAACCTGTAACTCTATTTTGTTGCTATCATAAGAATTATCTGTTCCTACCCCCCTTTCCCTTGTTTGTGTTTGCTTCTGGAACTCTGCATATATGCTGAGTAGTGGTTGGCCTGCTTCTTTACTTTTGTAAACTGGTTTTCATGAACTCTTACATTGTCCTCTAAAGTTATATTTCAAATTTGTTACTTCAAACTACTTTGAAACTCAACTCTTTTAAACTACAAACACATCTCACTACTCTTAGACTTTAGGTTCAGCCCCCTTCTTGTGAGCACTACCTTGGGGACCCCTGAGTACCCATTGAACTCTGACACACAAGGCTGGCATTCCACACTGCACTTACTCGTTCCTGGCTAGGGAACTTGGGTGTGAGCACTGCCTGGGACCCCCTGAGATCTTTAGGAACTCTGACACACCTGGGTTACAAGAGGTCTTGGCCTATGGCATGTTGGATCTGGTACTTGGTCCTATTGTTAGGATCTCTATAGTGTAACTTCATAATTTTCTTATTCATTTATGTAATTTATGTAACAATGGTCTATAATAACATGTAAATGAATAATTGGGGCTGGATAGTGAATGTGGGAGGGGACTATGCATGTTTAGTATAGTGTGGGTAGAGACCATGACTATAGGATTTTATTTACCTGTGTGCGCAATAGATATCATTCTTAGAACATGCATACCATGCATTAGAAATCATGTTTAGGTTCTTTATTTCAGCATATTTATTATATTCATATCATTTCATAAACCCCATTCACAGTTAATAACTATAACAAAGTAATAAACTGCTATGACGTTACTGCTACTGCATTTTCATGAGTACCACATTTAGAAATCATGTTTTAGGTATTCATGTGTGCATTAGATACCATGTTCTATAGGATTTTGCCTTCAGTATGTTTGTTATTATGTGAACACCTAGTCAGTATGTATCAGATCTGGTAACCTCGTTAAAACTGTGCAAAAATGGCTTAAAACGTATCTGCAAATTCGATATTGTCTTCAATGTATTCCATGTCTTTAACATCAGGGTCAAGGACTTGCATCTCACTAGTTTTGACTCTCACAAGACAAATAATCAGTATCACGAACGCCTAGGCAAACCTTAGGCCCAATGACATGAAAGTCAATCGTTTTATGTCTTGCTTGTATTAAAAGCGATCTGTAGAATTAATCAGTCTCTTTTGAAATCCTTAGAACTTTGCTGTTTGTCATTGTTTTCACTCCTGCTTTGCCTAACAACCGATGGATTTTCCAAACAATTATCCCTTCTACAAAATCATTCTGTTTGAATCCTTGCTCTATTTTAAATTTACTGGTTTCTGAAATAGTTTACTCATTCTCCTTTCATTAAAGTTTTCTAAAACTACTGACTTCTACTCTGCTTTGAACTGCTGAATCTTTTAAAGTAACTTCCCCTTTTGGATCACTATGTTATTTTAAAATCATGCTTTACTGATTTTTCTAAAAACTTCTCATTTACTTTTACTAGGAATTTCATTAAATTGTTGTGCACTTTTCAAATCCTGCTCCTGTCTTTAAATTACTGGAATTCTAAATTAATCATTCTCTTCTTAAGACTACTCTGTTTTAATTGAATTCCCTGCCTTAATTACTGATTTTTCAAAGAATCAATCCTCTGCCAAAACTGCTGAAACTTACTGTTTTCACTCAAATCTCCTGTTTTAAGTTCTGACTTTGAGACCTTTGTTGTGTTCGAGACGTGCTATTTATGTGTTTACTTGTGGAGGGATCTGTGAGCCTCTTATCTGCCTTTGTGTGCTTCCCTATATCTGCAATCCTAAATATTTTTTGTATGTCTCTTAGAGTTTATCCTTTAAACCTAGGGGTTCAGCCTAGTACTCCCCTTATAGGATTAGTAGTCCTAAACACCTTCCGGGACTTATAGAACGGGACGGGTAATAGCACGCAATAAGCTTCGTGACCAACACACACGTTTTAAATACCTTAGCGGGGCGGGGAAGGGTAGAATATGAATATGATGATCGGTGCGCTAATACCACGTGTAGCCCCTCTTCGAGGCTTGACATATCGGGTATTGCATTGATGCAATCCATATTTCTTTAAAACCTAGGACATTTTCATTCAAATGATTTTACTTTCCTATTCTTTAAATTTCTTTTAATAATTTCAGTATTTACTTGAAATCCCCTCTTACGTGAGCCTTGCTTGTCATTTGTTTACTGTCCAAATTCACAAAACTACTTGGCTGGGACCCACAGTTGTGGATCTTGAGGGGTGCCTAACACCTTCCCCTT
>ML275933.1:111471-121578 GCA_005239495.1 Nicotiana undulata
TTTGCTTACAATAACAGTTTCCATGCTAGTATTCAGATGGCCCCATTTGAGGCATTGTACGGAAGGAGGTGTAGGTCTCCTATTGGATGGTTTGAGGTTGGTGAGGCAGAATTGTTAGGACCGGATCTTGTGCACCAAGCTATGGAAAACTGCTCAGAGTCTCCATAAATCCTATGCGGACGTTCGTCGTAGATATTTGGAGTTTCAAGTAGATGATTGGGTATTCTTGAAGGTGTCTCCCATGAAGGGGGTGATACGATTTGGGAAGAAAGGGAAATTGAGCCCGAGGTATGTCGGGCCATATCGAATCGCTCAAAGGATAAGGCAAGTAGCGTATAGTCTGGAGTTGCCCCCTGAAATGTCATTAGTGCATCCAGTGTTTCATGTGTCCATGTTAAAGAAGGTAATTGGAGATCCAGCTGCCATCGTGTCAGTTGAGACCATTGAAATTAATGAAGAATTATCATATGAAGAGGTTCCGGTTTCTATTCTTGATAGGCAAGTCTGTAGATTGAGGAACAAAGAAATTGCTTTTGTTAAAGTGTTATGGCGAAGTCGGCAAGTCGAGGAAGCCACGTGGGAAGCGGAAAGGGAAATGTGAAAGAAAAATATCCCCATTTGTTTGACTAAGTCTAGTAGTGATCGTGAGAACTGCCATCTCTAAGAAATTATATGTTGTGTCAATTTTTGTGCAAAAGCACCCCATTTCCCCCCTAAATGCCCTACTCTTGTAACATCTCAAGTTGTGCCATATTTGTGTATGTTGTGATTATTTAGGTAATGTGCAACTCCTTGAAGTAAGCTAAAGTATGTGCAATTCATGTGATAGCTAAATGGTATGCAAGTTGTGGTGTTAACTGAATTATGTATAGCATGTTGAAGTAATTGAGTTATATACGATTTGATGAGATGATTGAATTATGTGCAAGTTGTTGGAGTAATTGAAAATGTGTGAAAATGGTTAACAATGTGTTTCGGGGGCTCTCTGACAAGTAGAGAAAATTGGGGGTTAGCATACTGTGTTTCCAAAGATGATTCCCCGATCATCATTCGAGGACGAATGATATTAAGTGGGGGAGGATGTAAAGAACCGTAAAATTTCATGTCAAAAATAATGCCCGAATAGGTCCATGTGTTGTTATAACAGTAGAAATTCTTAAAAACGGACCTTTTTGAAGTAATAGTACCCCGGGACTTAAAAGATAAAATTTTCCAGAATTGCGCAGATCTGCGGTCCACTATGTGATCGCAGATCAGGTATGCGGACCGCATAGTGGTCGCATACCTAGACAGCCTTTTGTCCAATTTGAGGACAGTTATGCGGCCCAAGATGCGATCGCATTTTGGGAATGCGGAACGCATAGCTGTCGCATCCTTGCACCTCCATTTTTGTGGAGGAGATTATGCGATGCATTATACGATCGCATAACATGTATGCGGATCGCATAATGGTCGCATACCAGGGCAGTCTAGTTCCCCTTTTTTGGCCCATTTGAGGGCCAACTATGCGACAGGAATGCGGACCGCATAGCAGGAATGCGATCGCATTCCTGGTCGCATCTCCTGCTTCGGGGCCCTTTTAATCTCTAATTTTTGCACCGGACCCTCAGTTTAATAAAACACCCCTCCCCTTCATTTTTAACATGCATCTGAACAAAACAGAGAGAAGTAAGAGTGGGTTCTAGAGAGAGAATTCCCCATCTTCTCCAAATTGATTCTTCAAACATCACTCAGGCCCAGAAATTATCAAGTAATCTTCATATTCTTCACTATAAGAGGTAAGTCCCCACCCCATTTCCTTTTAATTCTCAGGTTTTAGCTAAAAAGGGGTAGAACACATGAGTTAATTGTGAAAATAAGAGATAAGACTTGCATGCATGTGAATAATCTTCCATAACCTAGTAAAGGGAAGCTAGTTAAATTAATCTTTCACTAAAAAGGGTTTAGTTAGGCTAAGGGACAACATGGTGTTTGATAAAATGCTCAAATGAATTCAAGATTCCTAATTCTAAGTGAAATATGTCACATTGTGGACTATATTGACGCTGCTAGGCGGTTCGGTGAATTGTGATAGATATTAAAGGGGAATTTCGACACGAGGTATGTGGCAAACTTTAATCTTTGTAGAGTCACCTTGTTGGTGTTCGAACACACGGTATGAATTTCTTTCTTGAGCCTATATGAATTGATTTTTTGGCTGTGTTGGGATGTAAGGTTTCATTCTCAGGTTTTTTTCTTAGTCGATTACCATGCTAATTAAGATTGTGAAGGGTGAATTCTCTATGCTTATCCTATCATGTGTAAGGCTAGTTAAATGTTCAAATATGTCGATATGGGTGCATTTGCTACTAAATAAAAGAATGTTAACGTACCCTAATGTGGGAACGTATCTAATTGCAAAAGGCCGTGTGTGGAAAATGATGAAAAGGAATTGTGGATTGATGTAATTGAGTTAAATAATTATGGCAACACCATGTATGAATCACTGTTTGGTAAGGATCATTGTGCCTTGATTTCACATAGTTGTTTGTTGATATGAACTTATGTTCTTGATGATGAAAATCCATGTGATTTAATTGTTGGTTGTTGTTGCTATCAAATGTGATTGTACGGTGGGATCAGGTTGCACGCCGCAACACGAAGTAATAAGGGTGGAGAGCTAATAAGGGTGAAATGTGATTGTACGGTGGGATCGGGTTGCACGCCGCAACACGAAGTAATAAAGGTGGAGAGGTAATAAGGATGAAATGTGATTGTACGGTGGGATCGGGTTGCGCCCCACAACACGAAGTAATAAGGGTGGAGAGGTAATAAGGGTGAAATGTGAACATATGAACAATTGAAATGAGTAACCGTGAAATCTTCAGTTGTGATTTTCTGTATACTTGTGTGATACCTGTGTGGTTACCCTGACTGCCTTCCAATTGTGTATTATCTGATTTTACTTAGAATAAACTTTGTTCATACATACTAGTACTATTCAACGGTACTAACGTCCCTTTTGTCGGGGGCGCTACATCTTTTATATGAATGTAGGTGGTTCCATAGAAGGTAGCTCAACCCGCAGATAGTGGTGCCTCCTCTTCATCTTTTCAGCAGTTCTGGTGAGCCCAATTTCCTCTCAGGGCCGTGTGTGGATTATATCATTCTCTTTTGCTTATGTTGTAAAAAGGTATAGCGGGGCCTTGTTACCGGCAAGTTTATGTAAAATTCCTAGTACTCTTAAAGGCTCCATAGACACTGTGTGGGTTGTATAGATGTATATTTTGGGCGGTAGTTGTACTCACTCGAAATTGTGGATCGTATCGGAAATGTTGTATGTAACTTGTATGTTTTGGATTATCAATTGTTGAAAGTTAAAACAGGAAAATGAATTTATGTTGTAATCGTACTTTGAATCTAAATTGGATAATTCATATGGAATAATGTATGTTATGAACACGGGGTAACGCGTTGGGTAGGAAAGGCAATCCAGGTCCGCTTTACCGGGTTCATCTGGTTAGGTGCCGGTCTCGTCCCTCGATTTTGGGGCGTGACAATATAGATGTGGAGTCTTGAAAAAAAGTAAGATGTATTCAAGGTGGTTCTATGTCGATAACTAGAAGGTTATGAGGTTTGAAAAGATACAAAGTGAAAAAAGAAAGACAAATGTGAGTAGTGTTTAAGGAGGGTGTACTCACTTGTATCCAATCGAATGTTTTTGAATAGGCGGCGAATTAAAGTAAGGGCAAGCTTATAGCATGATATGTTGTAACACTTGAAATTCCTTGTGAGAGTGAGTGTCTTTGTAAATATGTCCCCTGTGTTGTCTATGTAAATATGGTGATTTTGGGACCTTGTTTATTGTGAGGGCACATGAACTGCAAGGTTTAACAAAAGTTAGGTTCTTTAAGTCAAATGCAAGTGCACTTAGCTGAGAGTAACATTTTGTCAATTTGGTCGAGGCTCAAAGTTCAAGGGTTGATTAGCTGCTTTGTTAAATAATAATGGTTGTCCAGGAATGGTAAATAAATGAAAGTACATGCTTGCAAACTAACAATTAAAACCATCAACGGTTACTATTGTTTCATGTCGTCAGTCAGAGTCTAGTATAGGATAATATTGTTTTAGTAGCTTGAGGACAAGCAAGAGTTTAAGTTGGGGGTGTTGATGTGTCGTAGAATTTCGGCACCTTTAATACCAATTACTTAGATTTAGTTCGTTTTTAATGCAATTGTTCATTAATTCTTACGAAGTTTTGATATTTTGCAGTACATGAGCCTTGAGGACCCAAAAACAAGGAAAAGAAGTCAAAAAGCGACAATAGATCAGAAAGAAGGAAAGAATGCAGTCGCTGATCACGCCCAACTATGCCTTATAAAAGAAAAAGTGGTCGCTGCAAATATTATCCGGTTTAAGTCCGGAGTCGAATCCTCAGGGAACTAACCTATCTATTATAACTTTTGGTGATGTTATTAAAAGCTCAAACAAATTATGGATGCAATAAGTTTCTCAATACTTGTTGGGATTTATTAACTAAAGAAACTAATATTCAAAACTAACAATATTTAACAATAAAGATAATCAATGGTAGAAAGATCTAGGGTAGTGATTTCCCCAATTGCTAGACTAATTATGACTCTTTTGCTATAATCTTACCATGTCATTCTAAGAGGATTATGAGCTATGGGTTACTGCAATTATCTCTCGATCAACTACAATAATTTACTAGAGCATACTCTCAAACTACTCTAGCTGATAATTGTTACAGCTCTAATTTATCCCACCAAAGTTTCGTTATTTCTAACCCCACTCTTAAATTTTAGGCAGCGCAGATGGCTTGAGTTATTGAAGGATTATGATATCACCATTCTTTATCATCCGGGCAAGGCAAACGTGGTAGCAGATGCCTTAAGCAAGAACCCAGAGAGTATGGGTATCTTGGCTTATATTGTAGCAGAGGAGAGACCTCTAGCCTTGGACATTCAGTCCTTGGCTAATCGCATGGTGAGGTTAGACCTTTCAGAGCCTCGTCGAGTATTAGCACATGTGGTTTCTCAGTCTTCGTTATTGGGAGAGATTAAGGCTTGACAGTTTGATGATTTGTGCTTAGCAGATCTTGGGGAGACAGTGATTCAGGGTGGTGCCAAGGAGGTTAGTATTGGCGAGGATGGTGTTCTGAGACTTCAGGGTCGTTTATGTGTTCCTAATGTCGATGGACTTAGAGGGAGGATTCTAGAGGTGGCACACAGTTCTCGGTATTCTGTTCATACTGGTGCTACGAAGATGTATCGTGTTTTGAAGCAGCATTACTGGTGGAGGCGGATGAAGAGGGACATTGTGGAGTATGTGGCTAGGTGTCTTAATTTCTAGCAGGTTAAGTATGAGCACCAGAGGTCAGGAGGCCTACTTCAGCAGATGCCCATTCCTGAGTGGAAATGGAAGGGCATCACTATGGACTTCGTGGTTGGGTTGCCTCGGACAATGCGGAAGGTTGACACGGTTTGGGTCATTATGGATAGATTGACCAAATCGGCGCATTTCAATCCAGTGGCTACTACATATACTTCTGAGAGGTTGTCCCAGATCTACATTCGGGAGATAGTCCGGTTGCACGGTGTGCCGGTGTCCATTATATCAGATCGAGGTCCTCAGTTCACCTCGCACTTCTGGAGAGCATTGCATAGTAAGATGGGTACCCAGATAGATCCCAGCACAGCATTTCACCCTCAGACTGATGGTCAGTCGGAGCGTACAGTTCAGATATTGGAGGACATGCTTCGGGCATGTGTGATTGACTTTGGAGGTCAATGGGACCAGTTCTTGCCTTTGGCCGAGTTTGCTTATAATAATAGTTATCAGTCCAGCATCGAGATGGATCCATTAAAGGCTTTGTATGGTCGCTGATGTCGTTCTCCTATTGGGTGGTTTGAGCCTGGCGAGGCTAAGTTATATGGAACCGACCTGGTCAGGGATTCCTTAGAGAAGGTAAAGTTGATTCAGGAAAGGCTCCGCACAGCACAGTCCAGATAGAAGAGTTATGCGGATCAGAAGGCGCGTGATGTATCATTTATGGAGGGAGATAAGGTTCTGTTGAAGGTCTCGCCGATGAAAGGCATTATGAGGTTCGGGAAAAAGGGCAAGCTAAGCCCGAGGTTTATCGGTCCCTTCGAGGTGTTGAGGCGAGTTGGGGAGGTTGCTTATGAGCTAGCTTTACCTCCCAGTTTATCAGGAGTTCATCCGGTTTTTCATGTATCTATGCTCTGGAGGTACCACGCTGACTTCTCTCACGTGGTTGATTTCAGCACTATTCAATTGGATGAGAGGTTGGGCTACGAGGAGGAGCCAGTTGCTATTATTGATAGACAGGATCGCCAATTGAGGTCCAAGAGAGTTTTTGCGGTGAAGGTCCATTGAAGGAGCCAACCAGTCGAGGAGGCGACCTGGGAGTCCGAGGAGGACATGCGGAGCAAATATACGCACTTATTCAACACTTTAGGTATGATTCTAGACCTGTTCGAGGACGAACGTTTGTTTAAGAGGTGAAGAATGTAACGACCCGACCGGTCGTTTTGCGTTATCGTACCATGTTCCCCTAAATGAAACTTCCCATAGAGGCTCATCGTGATTTATGACTTGCGGGAACGGGTAGTTTGGGATTCGGAAGTATTTAGAGTGGTATAGAAACACTTAGTTCCTTAAGGTTGGCCTTTTTGACCAAGTTTGACTTCGGTCAACATTTTGAGTAAACGACCTTGGAATCGAGTTTTGACGGTTCCATTAGCTTCGTATGATGATTTCGGACTTGGGCGTATGCTCGGAATGGGTTTTGGATGACCCGGGAGCGTTTCGGCGCCCAATATCGAAATGAGAGTTTCCTTAAGTTTGAAATTTGGGTTGGAACGTAATTTTGTGTTTTTCGAGGTCCGAATGGAATTCTGAGATTGGGAATAGTTTCGTTATGTCATTTATGACTTGCTCGCAAAATGTGTTGTCATTCCGAGTAGTATAGGTCGGTTCGGCGCATTGATACTGAATTCAAGAACTTGAAGTTCTTAATTTTGATCTTTAGGGGTTTTGAGGTGTGATTTTAAGTTTTAGCGTTATTTTGAGTGTTCTGAAGGCTCGAGCGAGTCCGTATTATGATTTGGGACTTGTTGGTATATTTGGACGGGTGCTCGGGTGGGCCTAGGTGCCTCTCGGGCACCAAATGAGGCCAAAAACCAGCTGCATCAGTTGCTGGTGCACCTGATCTGGTGTGAGCGCAGGTGCGGTTGCCCAGTCGCAGGTTCGGGATCGCTTCTGCGGTCCCAGCCTCGCAGGTGTGACCCACAGGTGGGCTGCCCATTTCTCGCAGGTGCGAGCCTTTTCTCGCAGGTGCGAGCCTTTTCCCGCAGGTGCGGAGCCGCTGGTGCGGACTCCTGACCGCAGGTGCAATCCCAGGCCCTCTTGTCCACTTCCGCAGGTGCGAGACTCTTCTCGCAGGTGCGGAACCCCTGTAGGCAGTGTGTTCTTTTAAAATACGGGAAATGTTCATTTTTCTCCATTTCTTCCAACATTAGAGACCTTGAGAGCTTGGGAAAATTGTCCCACGACCTAGCTACTGAAGAGGTAAGTAAATTCTACCCTAGTGTTAATTTAATACTTGAGTTACTAGTTAAATTAACTACCTAATTAGTGAAAATCAAGGAATTTGGGTAGTAACCTGGGGCTTTCGAGAATTTAGGGAATTACCCGTGAATTGGCTGTGAAATCATACAAAAATCATATATTAACGATCCTTAGGTTATGGGCGAGTATCTCCTTCGAGAATTTTCGGAATCCGAGCGTGCGGGGCAGGGGGTGAATTTTGGGATTTCTTCAAGAATGATGAAATAACTAAGTAAGTAGGAGAATTCCATGCTTTGAGTATAATTTGATATATTTACGTAACGTTTGATTAGTTTCGAGTCCTTGGGTGACGAGTTCGGAGTTTCGGGCGCAATCTTGACCCGGGGAGTAGGTTCGACACGAGGTGAGTCTCTTTTCTTACCTTGTAAGAAGGAATTGTCCCCATAGGTGATCTAAATGCTATGTGTTAATGTTTGTGGGGGCTACGTACATACCAAGTGACGAGAGTCCATACGTAGCGGCTACTATTGTTATATCCGGGTAGTTAGGCCCAAATCTTGCCTTATCTTTCTCCTAGAAATGAATTATATGCCTCTTGAATTCCTGATTATGGAAATTTTGATAATTTGAAGGAACTGTTTATGGAAAGTAATTTTAAAGAAAACATTGTGTGTGCATGTGACCGCTTTGCAATTTACATTCCGCGAGCGGAGTGTGATTTCCCCCACTCTCATGGGAGTGGGCCGTACGCCACGACGAGATTGAAAGATGCACTTTTGGTTCAGGCCGTTCGACCCTCGGCAGCGCACAGATATGAATATTTTATGGCTCAGGCCGGTTGTCTTTATCCCGTATGCGCATGATAAAGTGTTAATGGTTTCATGGATATTGATTTGACAGATATTTGGGGGAAAATGATGTAGACATTGTTTATATACTTCCAGTACTTATTTGGCTTTCAGTGCCTTAAATATTTGCTGCTTTACTACCTTCATATGGCTACTGCTTTCATTATATACTGTTAAATTATATTGTTGGACCTTAGTGAGTGTCAAGTCGACCTCTCGTCACTACTTCTTCGAGATTAGACAGGATACTCAATGGGTACATATTTATTTATGTACTCATGCTACGCTTCTGTACTTAATTGTACAGGTTTTGAGGTTAGTGCATCTGGTTATTAGACCGGAGCTAGATTCTGATTATAGATGGACCTGACTTCACGGTGAGCTGCTCTGTTGACGATCCTCGGCAGCACCATGGAGTTTTCTTTTGTTATTTCCCGTCTATTTCTTTCAGACAGTGGGATTGTATAGCATATCTTTTGTATATTCTGTAAGTATGCTCGTAGGACTTGTGACACTAGTTCCCGGCACACACGCGGTAGTTATTATGGATTACGGGACTGTATACACATATTGGCTCACGCCTCCTTATGACCGTTTTGGTTAAAACTGGTTAGCTATCCTTCTCGAATTATGTTTCGAACCTTAAAACTTGGTATATGTTGAAATGTTTAATCAAATAAGAAAGAACCCTTAGTAAATTGAGTGTTGGCTAGCCTGACCCCGCTGTTGGGCGCCATCACGACCTGAGTTAGGATTTTGGTTCGTGACAGATAACCCCAATTAAAGGGTTAAATCTAGAAATAGTAATACCCGACTTGAGCCAATTTCACTTGCATTGTTTGAACACCCATTTGGGCTTGAGAAAGCTAAATCGGGCAAAGTCACTCAAACTACCGAGAGGTATGGAAGGAGTATTTATGTGTGAAGGTTATATCGCGACCCCAATCATAACAAGTTAGTCCTAGATTCTCAACCTCACTAGATACTAACCTAGGCGGAAGTCACTTCCCTAGTGCTTTTTATCTTTTGAAAAACTTTCACAAAAACATTGTACTTAGATTATTTCTAGCAATCAATAGCATTAATATTAGATTAGAAACAATCCCAACCATGGTTAGAAGTTCAATTAAAAACAACATGCACAGCTAGATTAGGTAGACACCCAACTCCCAACATATATTAACTCCCTGTGGAAATCAATCCCGACTTATCGGGTAAAACTGCATCGACCACTCTTCGCCACTATATTGTGGTGTAGGGTTGGAACCGATCAGGTACCGCCACATAGTCTCAAAGTAAATGTGCAGGGAGAACTCCCGAGGTACCGCCTCGTAGTCTAAATAATAAACACATAGCTCAAACTGATAAATACAACAGTTAACAACAAGAATTCTATAGTTAGGACTGATAAAGATCAAGGAAAAATAGGAAATCAACTAGGCATGCTGCATAGAGTTCAAATAAGCAGCTAAAGCACGTAGACATGCGATATTAGACTAAGCGGGTTAACTACACAAGCTGGTATGAATCAATTAAGATGAAAACATGTTACTACACAGTAAAAATCAGGTTTTACAACAAATAGAAGTGCACGCGTCACCTCACGTACTCACATATCACAACAGTACCAAATCCTAAGGGGATTCCCTCCCCCCCCCCCCCCCCCCCC
>ML275934.1:6117-28715 GCA_005239495.1 Nicotiana undulata
AAAAAAAAAAAAGTTCGGTTTTGAGGAGAAAAATCTGATAAGAAATTTAAGCAACTAAGAGAAAAGAGGACTGTTTTTTTAGAGTAAAAAATTCACTTGGAAAAATTGTAGAGTTACGTTATTGAGTTCGAAGCCGGAGTTCGAAATTTTGTTCGCGGTTCTAATACAGTTAGTAGACGGTGATTTCTCTCTCTTATTTATTTTTTCTGTTGAATTATTTCATAATTCATACGTACTACTAAGATTTTCTTGTTTTTTTTTATTATTAGATTCATTTCTTTCATATACTAATTGGTGTTGTGACTTTACTGCTTTGCTTCATTATGTCGTTTCCTAGATCCATTTTTTCTATTTTTATTTATTAAGAAATTTGACTTTACAATGTTGTTGATTCATTGATAATTGTTGCAAAATTGATTTGTTTTGTGGTAAGTTAACAGATCCTTTGAATAATACATAAATCGGAGACATTACATTTGTACATACTCTATGATGTCAAAGCTTAATATTGGATGGTTATTGTACTTAATAAGGTATTAGTTTTATTTACTAAGTCTTTAAAACATATATATATATATATATATATATATATATATATATATATATATATATATATCATTTGCATATATATCCGATTGCACTTTGAGAAAAATGGTAATATTTTTCCAAGTATTATGGTGAGTGGCAACAAATTTGGAGCCATAATATGCTTTATTATTATCTAATGATCCTAACTCACCTTTCTATATTTGTTTCTTTAGATAAACCATGAATAATGCATGAGGAAGTCATATTAGGCTAAAAACAATTAGTTTTCATTTTTATGTAATATACTGTATGTTATTAAGACAAGTCAATTCGCTGTTCCGCTTTGGATTTCACTAATTCTGATTGACATAATCAAACAGCTACAAGAAAAATAAGTAAAAATGGAAATCAACCAAATAAACTGTGGAAGCTTTTTTGTTCTATTTGTGTAGGCAGCCGTTTCTTTTTATTTCTTTCTAATGAACATGGCTAATTAGTAATCCTTTTGTGGCTATTATAATAAATTAGTAAGTGTTAAGAGACAAAATAGTTAAATATTTTAAATACGCTATTAGCCCATGTGTTCATACCCTAACCTTGGATTGAAATGCTTAAATAATAAAAGGATCATGTGCGCATTCCCGTGTCTCGATGCCTTTAAATTCAAAATAATACCGTGGTTTAACAATTAATTCCAAAGAAGTACCTTGTGTGCATACCGCACCTAGGTGAACACACAAAAATAAAAATAATATATAGAATAATTAATTAAGCGGTGATAAATAAGCCATAATTAATAAAATACAAGACTAGCTAAAAATTGATCTAAGCCTTACATTAGTCAATAAAGCGACCGTGCTAGAACCACGAGACTCGATGGGTGCCTTACACCTTCCCCTCGGTCAACAGAATTCCTTACTCAGTCTTCTGTTTCGTAGACCATTAATTAGGAGTCAAATCTTCCTTTTGACAAGGGATTCAATAAAAGGTGACTTGGAACACCAAAACTCAATTCCAAGTGGCGACTCTAAATAATAAATAATCCATTTTCAAAACGTCATTTTAATTGGAAAAACTCTTCTAACTCAACCTCGTAATAGGGTTGCGTGGCAAAAAAAAAAGATGTGACAGCTCTGGCGACTCTGCTGGGGAATATTAACAAGAATTCGAGATTTATATATTGATTCTTGTTTGGCTTTTATCATGTTTCGGATATTATTGTGTTTGGAAGCCTAATGTGCTATTTGTCGCTTATTTACCGCTTTAATATTTATTTGAACTGTGATATAAATTGTATCCTCTCTCGCACCCCTCTGAGTCTTCTTATAGGTAGTTATGTTGTGTTTGCCTATCAGCATCACAAAAATTTCTGTCTTGAGATAAAGCTAGTTAGCCTACCAGTTTCTGGTGAAGGATTTAGTCACACATGTTTAGGCGGGAGAGCCGTTAGCTAGCCAGTGTTGTTCTACTACTGTTGATGCTTGACGCTCCTCGGCTCGGGTTGTCTGCCCGAGTAAGCCAAGTCTAGATACCATCTCCTTTAGGATTTGAAAACTTAGAAGAACAAGCCACATCAATGAATATCCCTAGTAGGCTACGTTTTATTTGCATCATGTGCATTGGACTTAGCGGGAATCGGCACAGGGGCCGGGTCCGTCTAGGACAGGTACCAATTTTTCAGACCAACATGTTCATTTTTCTGTGCTACATGTAACATTATTTGGTAGGCTTAACTGAAATGTTGACCGGCTTTAGGATAGATCGATTAAACAGAGGAGAGAGAAAGAGAAAATTTCCCCCAATACCTTTTTTTATTTTTTAAAAATAAAAAATAAAAAATTTGAAGGGTTTTAGTAGGTAAAATCACAATTTTCTAAATATTTTTTTTTAATTATTTTAACCGAACTACACGGGTTTGATTCTCACCAGATGTGAGATACGTAGGCAACCTTCATCAGGTTCAACCCTATTTTTTAAATAAATATAAAAATTATAAAAAAAAGGGTGTATATGGACTATTATTTTTTTTCTCTACTGTAAAAATAATAATAATAATAATAATAATAATAATAATATAGTTACTTTGTTAGTTTTTTATCTTTCGACCAATTTTGCCCATGTGTTCGGTCCTTTTGTCGAAATAGCCTTAAAACCTTCCTCGAAAATGCAAAATGGTCGTTTTAACTAAAGAGACCAGTTTTTATGTTCACTTATTTTTACAAAAAAAAAAAAAAGTCATTTTGAGCCTTCTTTTCTTTCTCATAATTATTTTACTAATTTAACCAAATATTTTTTAGTCCCACAGTTTGGTTTTTATTTTTTATTTTTATAGAGTCAAAACCCGAGAAATCGGATTTTTCGTGTCAATAATATATTTGATTAAAACATAATCCCGTGTCTGGATAAATAGGTACACCATGTGGGGAAAGAGGTAAATCTGAAAAGAGGCCCATGTCAGAAGGAATACTGAATTTTCTTATTGTTGATCAGATACCACAATTGTTGTGGGATTGGTGGAGAGATTTTAAGGAATATGAGCGAAACCAGATAAAGAAGTATTTGGGACATTTGGTTCACAAGATGATGATCAAGTCTGTCACTACCCGAAATCCCACCTTCAGGCCGTGACTGCGTCTAACGTTGAACCCGCTAGACAAGCCAACGTGGAAAACTACATTAACATATTATCACAGAAATAATAGAATTTACTAGAAACAGATTACAATTCTTAGCACGGATGTAGATAAATTTCAGAACTAGGTGGAAGTAACAAAATACAATACGTCGCAATAATTTCCAAATCACGGAGTCACTTCTCACGGACACGCTAACAGAGTGCTAAATACAAAGTCTGAAGAAAAATACATGAACTGTCTCTGAAAAACTAAGATAAATATAAGACAAAATAGGGAAATGGAGATAGAGGAGACGCCAAGGCCCACGAACGTCTGCGAGTCTACCTTGGAATCTCTAAGGTGGACTGAAGGATACTCCCTCCAGCAAAGTCCACTGGGTCCGGCAGCGGGATCGGCACAACAATAAGAAGTGAAGGTGTAGAATCAGTACAACCGACCCCATGTACTGAGTAAGTGCCGAGCCTAACCTCGGCCGAAGTAGTGGCGAGGCTAGACACGACAACGATAACATACCTGTACAGTTCTACCAAAAATATAGGAGGGAAGTAACATATATTTAACAGATAAGCAGGTAGTATGGGAACAAGTAAGGGGACAACAAGTATGAAGCAAAATGAGATATCGAATACAATAAATAAACAGATAAATGAATGGCACGGCATCACCCTTCGTGCTTTTACTCTCGTCCTCACGACGCAACAAGTAAATATATGAAATGATTGCAATAATAAATAAAATGAATGGCACGACATCACCCTTCATGCTTTACTCTCTTCCTCATAGTGCAATAATGAATAAATGAAATGAATGGCACGGCATCACCCTTCGTGCTTTTACTCTCGTCCTCACGATGCAACAAGTAAATATATGAAATGATTAAGCAAAACGGACTCACGAGCATACTTGACACACAATGCATAAGTATTCGTCACCTCACCTATGCATTGGACATGATAAAACACATAGCACATAGGTCACAATACCTATTCCCTCACCAAAGTTAGGCAAGACACTTACCTCGGGTCCAAAAATAGCAATTCAAGCCTCTAACACCGCCTTTCCTTTTGAATTCAACTCCGAAACGATAATATCTAGACATAATTAACTTGTTAACATCAATAATGACTAATTAATACAATCCCATAGCCTAAATATAAAATTCTTAGCATTCTTCCAAATATACCAAAATTCGACCCCGGGCCCGCTTGGTCCAAACACAAGGCTCGGACCAAAACCCGATTACCCATACCCCCACGAGTTCAAATATATAATTTGTTTTGAAATCCGACCCCAAATTGAGGTTGATTACCCAAAATCCCATAAACCCTAACTCTACCCCAAACCCCTAATTCCTACTTTGATTTTAAAATTTTAGGCCTAGATTCTAGTGATTAGGGAAGGAAAATGGAAGAAATTGGTGTTAGGAACACTTACCCAAATGGTTATGGAGGAAAAAATGGCTTGGAGGTCTTCAATGGGGCTTGGAGAAGAAGAAGGAAGTGAGAATTATGAAAATCCCGTATGGTATTCTGTTTTTAAGGTATTTTAATAACTGGGCAAAAATACCCTTTCGTGCTCGCGGGCCCCTGGCCGCGTTCGCGAAGGGTTAGCTACTGGGACCTACGTGTTCGCGGAGCCAAGGCCGCGTTCGCGAAGGTCTGACTTCCTAGGCCTCCGCATTCGCGAAGAACAAACCTACTCTGCACCCCCCCCCCCGACCTCACCCTAAGCCTACGCGTTCGCACCCCCGGGGTACGCGTTCGAGTAGAAGCACTGTCCAGTGCTCCGCGTTCGCGTCTCTCTCTACGCGTTTGCGTAGAGTAAAACCCCAGACACCATTATTTACCCTTCGCGTTCGCGAAGGGTATTACACCAGACACCACCAAATCATCAGAAACACCAGATATTTCCCCTTGCACACCCCGTTAACTACCTGAAACTCACCCGAACCCTCGGGACTCAAAACCAAAAACACACGCAACTCCCAAATCATCATACGGACTTATTCAAGTGCTAAAACCACCGAAATAACATCTAAATCAATGAATTAAACCTCAAAACTCATAGAATTTTTCTTAAAACTTCATAAGGCTCAATATTTCAATTTTGATCCGAATCACGTCATATTAACTCCGTTTTACACCAAATTTTACAGGTAAGTCATATAATATATATTAAACTTGTTCCGGGCTCCAGAACCATAATACGGGCCCAGTAACACAGGTTTCACATAAAAATTCATTTTCAAAAACTTTTATATTTTTTAGAAAATAGTTTTCTTTAAAAATTTATTTCTCAGACTTGGGACCTCGGAATTCGATTCCGGGCATACGCCCAAGTCCCATATTTTCCTACGGACCCTCCAGTACCGTCAAATCACGGGTCCGAGTCCGTTTATCAAAATGTTGACCAAAGTCAACTGTATTCAATTAATTACTGCAAATTCAACTTATTATCAAATTTTCACATAAAAGCTTCCTGGCTACGCGCCCGGGCTGCGCACTCACATCGAGGGAATATTAACAGAGGCTTTCGGGGACTCAGAACACATATTTAGTTAAGTTAACACAGGATGACCTTTTGGGTCATCACAATCTCCACCTCTAAAACAAACGTTCGTCCTCGAACGGACATAGAAGGTACCTGAATCTGGGAAAGGTGGGGGTAACGGCTCCGTATATCGGACTCGAACTCCCAAGTAGCTGCCTCGGCAGGCTGACCTCTCCACTGAACACGAACCAAAGGATAACTCTTGGATCTCAACTGCCGAACCTACCTAGCTAACATGGCCACCGGCTCCTCCTCATAAGTCAGATCCTTGTCCAACTGGACACCGTTGTAGTTGAGAACATGAGATGGGTCTGCGATGTACCTCCGGAGCATAGATACATGAAACACTGGATGCACTGCTGATAAATGCGGTGGCAAGGCAAGTCTGTAGGCCGCCTCTCCTACCTTATCCAAAATCTCAAATGGACCAATGTACCTAGGGCTCAACTTGCCCTTCTTCCCGAACCTAATCACGCCCTTCATAGGCGACACTCTAAGAAACACCTGATCTCCTATCATGAAAGCCAAATCTCAAACTCTGCGATCCGCATAACTCTTTTTCCTGGACTGAGCTGTGCGAAGTCTATCCTAAATAATCTTCACCTTGTCCAAGGCATCCTGGACTAACTCAGAACCCAATAATCTAGCCTCTCCCGGCTCAAACCATCCAACTGGAGACCAACACCGTCTACCATACAACGCCTCATACGGAGCCATATGAATGCTCGACTTATAGCTGTTGTTGTAGGCAAACTCAGCTAAAGGAAAGAACTGGTCCCATGAACCACCAAAATCAATGACACAGGCCTGCAACATATCCTCCAAAATCTGAATAGTATGCTCGGACTGTCCGTCCGTCTGAGGGTGAAATGTTGTGCTCAAATCAATCTGTGTACCCAACTCTCGCTGAAATACTCTCCAGAAATGGGAGGTAAACTAAGTACCTCGGTCTGATATAATGGATAAGGGCACACCATGCGATCTGACAATCTCTCTCATATAAATCTTTGCCAACTTCTCTGCTGAATACGGCACTAAATGAAGTGCGCTGACTTGGTCAGCCTATCCACAACAACCCAAACCGCGTCAAACATCCTCTGAGTCCGTGGGAGCGCAACTACAAAGTCCATGGTGATACGCTCCCACTTCCACTCAGGAAGCTGAATCTACTGCATCAAACCACCGAGTCTCTGGTGCTCGTACTTAACCTACTGACAGTTCAAACACCGAGCTACATAAGACACAATGTCCTTCTTCATTCTACACCACCAATAATGCTGCCGCAAGTCCTGGTACATCTTTGCGGCGCCCGGATGAATAGAATACCGGGAACTATGGGCCTCCTGAAGTATCAATTCACGAATACCATCCACATCGGGTACACAAATGCGACCCTGCATCTTCAAAACCCCCTCCTCATCAACCGTAACCTGCTTGGAATCACCGTGCCTGACTCTGTCCCTGAGAACACATAAGTGATGATCATCATACTTCCTGACACGAATACGATCATACAATGAAGAATGAGTTACGGTATGGGCCAACACACTACCAGACTCAGAAACCTCCAATCTCACAAAACGGTTGGCTAAAGCCTGAACATCCAAAGCAAGAGGGCGCTCTCCAACTGATAAATAGGCAAGACTACCCATGCTGACTGACTTCCGGCTCAAAGCATCGGCCACCACATTGGTACTACAAACTCTTGTGATCCGTGAATACCTCACATGGTACCCCATACAAATAGTGCCTCCAGATCTTCAAGGCATGAACAATCGCCGCTAACTCCAAGTCATGAACTGGATAATTCTTCTCATGGATCTTCAACTGACGAGAAGCATAGGCTATGACCTTGCCATCCTGCATCAATATCGCACCCCGCCCAACCTGTGAAGCATCACAATACACCGTATACGGTCCTGAACCTGTGGGCAAAACTAACACAGGTGTAGTAGTCAAGGTTGTCTTGAGCTTCTAAAAGCTCGCCTCGCACTCGTCTAACCGCTTGAACTGGGCACTCTTCTGGGTCAACCTGGTCATCGGGGCTGCTATAGATGAAAAGCCCTCCACAAATCGGCGATAATAACCTACTAAGCCCAAGAAGCTCCGAATCTATGTGGCTGAAGTGGGCTTAGGCCAATTTCTAACTGCTGAAACCTTCTTGGGATCTATCTGAATACCCTCTGCCGACACAACGTGGCCCAAGAATGCCATAGACCCCAACCAGAACTCACATTTAGAAAACTTGGCATACAACTGCCTATCCCTCAGGGTCTGAAGAACAACTCGAAGATGTCACTCATGCTCCTCTCGGCTAAGGGAGTATATCAAGATATCATCAATAAACACAATCACAAACGAGTCCAAATAAGGCCTAAATACCCGATTCATCAACTCAATGAAAGCAGCGGGGGCATTCATCAACCCAAACGACATAACCAAAAACTTATAATGTCCATAACGAGTGCGAAAGGCCGTCTTAGGAACATCCGACGCCTCAATCCTCAGCTGATGGTAACCAGATATCAGGTCTATCTTGGAAAACACTGTAGCACCCTGGAGATGGTCAAATAGATCATCAATCCTCGGTAAAGGATACTTATTCTTGATAGTAACCTTATTTAGCTTCCGTAGTCAATACACATCCTCGTTGAGCCATCTTTCTTCTTCACGAACAACACTGGAGCACCCCCAAGGAGAAACACTAGGCCTGATAAAGCCTTTATCTAAAAAATCCTGCAATTGCTCCTTCAATTCCTTCAAATCTGGTGGAGCCATACGATACGGTGGAATAGAAATAGGCTGAGTGCCCTCAGCTACCTGAATACAAAAGTCAATATCCCTGCCGAGTGGAATACCCGGCAGGTCAGCAGGGAATACCTCTGGGAACTCACGAACCACGGGCATGGACTCTATAGAAGGAACCTCGGCACTAGAATCACGAACATAGGCCAAATAGGCCAAACAGTCCTTCTCGACCATGTGCCGAGCCTTCATATATGAAATAACTCTACCAAAAGAATGACTAGGAGGCCTTCTCCACTCTAAACGAGGTACTCCTGGCAAGGCTAAGGTCACTGTCTTGGCATGACAATCCAGAATAGCATGATAGGGAGATAGCCAATCCATCCCTAGTATAACATCAAAGTCGACCATATCAAGAAGCAAAAGATCAACCTGAGTCTCCAGACCACCAATAACTACTAAGCAATTACGGTAGACTCGATCTACCACTATATAATCACCCACCGGTGTAGACACATGCACAACAGTACTCAAGGAATCACGGAGCATACTCAAATAAGGGGCAAAATATGAAGACACATAGGAGAATGTAGAACCCGGATCAAATAACACCTAAGCCTCTCGGCTGCAAACTGAAACTGTACCTGTAATAACTACGTCAGAAGCCTCATCATTAGGACGGGCAGGAAAATCATAGCACCGGGGCTGAGCCCCTCCAACCTACACATCTCTGGGTCTACCTGCTACGGGCTGACCTATGCCTCTCATGGCCTGCCCTCCACCTCTATGAGTCTGACCTCCACCTCTATCGCCACGACCACCACCCCTAGCTGGCTGAGAGGGTAGGGGTGCACCTGCTGCGGGGACCATGGCGCGAGAACCCTGGTACTGAGAACTACCAGAAGCCCTGGGGAATTACCTCGCAATGTGCCCATGAACACCAAAGAATAACAAGGTCTCTGCTGATGCGGCTGATGACTCTGGAACTGCCCCTAACGACCCTGATAACCACCCTGGTAGCTCTGAAGTGGCTGTGCACTGATAGGTGCTGGTGGTGCACTAATAGGGGCTGGCGGTGCACGGTGAGATACGTGAAGTGCTGACTGAAAAGGTCGTGGAGGATAACCTCTGCCAAAAGAATATCTGCCTCCAGATGAGGCTCCACTGAAGCGACCGAAGTGACGGGGCCTCTTGTCAGCCCCCTGACCACCACCCTATGACAAAATCATCTCAATCCTCCTGGCCACATTGGCCGCATCCTGGAACGAAATATCAGTACCTGACTCCCTGGCCATCTGAAGTCTGATGGGCTGAGCTAAACCCTCAATAAATCTCCGCACTCTCTAACAATCAGTGGGAAGTATCATAAGTGCATTCCTGGCTAGAGTGATGAACCTGGTCTCGTACTGAGTGACAGACATAGATCCCTGCTGGAGGCGCTCAAACTGCCTCTAAAGATCCTCCCTCTGAGTAACTGGAAGGAACTTCCCCAAGAATAACTTGGAGAACTGAGCCCAAGTCAATGGTGCAGACCCAGCTGATCTGGTCAAGCAATAGTCTCTCCACCAAGTCTTGGCTGCGCCAGATAATCGAAAAGTAGCAAAGTCAACTCCATTGGACTCCACTATGCCCATGTTTTGAAGAACCTCATGACAGCTGTCCAAATAATCCTGTGGATCCTCTGATGGTGTACCAGTAAAAGTAGTAGTGAATAACTTGGTGAACCGATCTAGTCTCCATAGAACATCTGCTGACATAGCGACACCCTCGGTTGCCGGTGCCACAATACCCGGCTGAGCTACTCTAGCTGTCTGAGGTGCTGGAGTCTGAAACTAAGTGGCAACCTGCTCTGGGGTATGAATAACAGAAGTCTGGGTCCCTCCCCTAACCTGAGATCCAGCTGGTGCAGTAGGAAGAAGACCGGCCTGAGCCACACTCTCCATGAGTCCCACTAAGCGGACTAGAGCGTCCTAAAGCACCAGGGTAGCAATGAACCCCTTTGGTACCTGAGCTGGCCCAACTGGGACTATCTGAGAAGGAACCTCACCGGCATAATCTACCTGTGGGTCCTCAACTGGAGATGCTGCTCTAGCTCGTAGGAGCTGCAATAGAAGGATTAGCCTGCTGATCGGTCGATGAGGAAGCACGCGTTCTCGCCATCTGCGAGAGAGTAATTAGAGACTCGATTAGTATTTAGAATTCAGTTGGCATGACAGAGGATGAAAGATGCGGAGTTATTCCTAACTTTGCAGCCTCTAGGGGATAAGTACAGACGTCTCCGTACCGATCCCTCAGACTCTACCAAGTTTGTGCATGAGTTGTGAGACCTAAGCAACCTAGTGCTCTGATACCAACTTGTCACGACCCAAAATCCCACCTTCAGGCCGTGACTGCGTCTAACGTTGAACCCTCTAGACAAGCCAACGTGGAAAACTACACTAACATATTATCACGGAAATAATAGCATTTACTAGAAACAGATTATAATGCTTAGCACGAAAGTAGATAAATTTCAGAACTAGGTGAAAGTAACAAAATACAATACGTTGCAATAATTCCCAAAACCCGGAGTCACTTCTCACGGACATGCTAACAGAGTGCTAAATACAAAGTCTGAAGAAAAATACATGAATTGTCTCAGAAAAACTAAGATAAATATAAGACAAAATAGGGAAATGGATATAGAGGAGCACCAAGGCCCACGAACGTCTGCGGGTCTACCTTGGCATCTCTGAGGTGAACTGAAGGATACTCCCTCTAGCGAAGTCCACTGGGTCTGGCAGCGAGATCTGCACAACAATAAGAAGTGCAGGTGTAGCATCAGTACAACCGACCCCATGTATTGAGTAAGTGTCAAGCCTAACCTCGGTCGAAGTAGTGGCGAGGCTAGACACGACAACGATAACATACCGTACAGTTCTACCAAAAATATAGCAGGAAAGTAACATATATTTAACAGATAAGCAGGTAGTACGGGAACAAGTAAAGGGGAAACAAGTATGAAGCAAAATGAGATATCGAATACAATAAATAAACAGATAATTGAATGGCACGGCATCACCCTTCGTGCTTTTACTCTCGTCCTCACGATGCAACAAGTAAATATATGAAATGATTGCAATTATAAATAAAATGAATGGCACGACATCACCCTTCGTGCTTTACTCTCTTCCTCACAGTGCAATAATGAATAAATGAAATGAATGGCACGGCATCACCCTTCGTGTTTTTACTCTCTTCCTCACATTGCAATAATGAATAAATGAAATGAATGGCACGACATCACCCTTCGTGCTTTACTCTCTTTCTCACCTAAGTAATATCAACAATAAATAACAACTTGGCAAGGAAATCAATTACCGAACTTTCAATTCATAACCACCCGACATGAGGAATAGCAACTAAAATCAACACATTTGTCCGGCAAGGGTCTCAGCTATAACCAATTCCTTACGAGTACATAACTTAATGATTTTGGGTCCTCCACTAGGATATCACAACACAATTATTAATCAAGTAGTCTCCATAGTTAAACAATTTTCCAAATGAACTACTTCATAACACAATAATCGTTGAGGTAGTAACAAATAATTAAGCAAAACGGACTCACGAGCATACTTGACACACAATGCATAAGTACTCGTCACCTCACCTATGCATTGGACATGATAAAACACATAGCACGTAGGTCACAATACCTATTCCCTCACAAAAGTTAGGCAAAACACTTACCTCGGGTCCAAAAATAGCAATTCAAGCCTCTAACACCGCCTTTCCTTTTGAATTCAACTCCGAAACGATAATATCTAGACATAATTAACTTGTCAACATCAATAATGACTCATTAATACAATCCCATAGCCTAAATATAAAATTCTTAGTATTCTTCCAAAAATACCAAAATTCGACCCCGAGCCCGCTTGGTCCAAACACGAGGCTCGGACCAAAACCCGATTACCCATACCCCCACGAGTTCAAATATATATTTGTTTTGAAATCCAACCCCAAATTGAGGTTGAATTACCCAAAATCTCATAAACCCTAACTCTACCCCAAACCCCTAATTCCTACTTTGATTTTAAGATTTTAGGCCTAGATTCTAGTGATTAGGGAAGGAAAATGGAAGAAATTGGTGTTAGGAACACTTACCCAAATGGTTATGGAGGAGAAAATAGCTTGGAGGTCTTCAATGGGGCTTGGAGAAGACGAAGGAAGTGAGAATTATGAAAATCCCGTATGGTATTCTATTTTTGGGGTATTTTAATAACTGAGCAAAAATACCCTTCGCGTTCGCGGGCCCCTAGCCGCGTTCGCGAAGGGCTAGCTGCTGGGACATACGCGTTCGCGGAGCCAGGGCCGCGTTCGCGAAGGTCTGACTTCCTAGGCCTCCGCATTTGCGAGCCTATGCTCGCGTTCGCGAAGAACAAACCTACTCTGTCCCCCCCTCCCCCCCCCCCCCCNGCGTTCGCACCCCTGAGGACGTGTTCGTGTAGAAGCACTGTCTAGTGCTCCGCGTTCGCGTCTCCCTCTACGCGTTTGCGTAGAGTAAAACCCCGGCCACCATTATTTACCCTCGCGTTCGCGAAGGGTATTACACCAGACACCAACAAATCATCAAAAACACCAGATGTTTCCACTTGCACACCCCGTTAACTACCCGAAACTCACCCGAGCCCTCGGGACTCAAACCAAAAACACACACAATTCCCAAATCATCATACAGACTTATTCAAGTGCTAAAACCACCGAAATAACATCTAAATCAAGGAATTAAACCTCAAAACTCATAGAATTTTTCTTAAAACTTCATAAGGCTCAATTATTCCAATTTTGATCCGAATCACGTCATATTAAGTCCGTTTTACACCAAATTTTACAGGTAAGTCATATAACATATATTAAACCTGTTCCGGGCTCCGGAACCATAATACGGGCCCGGTAACACAGGTTTCACATAAAAATTCATTTTCGAAAACCTTTATATTTTTCAAAAAATAATTTTCTTTAAAAATTCATTTCTCGAACGTGGGATCTCGAAATTCGATTCCGGGCATACGCCCAAGTCTCATATTTTCTTACGGACCCTCCGGGGTCATCAAATCACGGGTTCGGGTCCGTTTACCAAAAATATTGACCAAAGTCAACTGTATTCAATTAATTACTGCAAATTCAACTTATTATCAAATTTTCACATAAAGGCGTCCCGGCTACGCGCTCGGGCTGCGCACACACATCGAGGGGAGATTAACTTAGGCTTTCGGGGCCTCGAAACATAGATTTAGTTAAGTTAACACAGGATGACCTTTTGGGTCATCACAAAGCCTAGCAGGGATGTGATCGAAGCTTTGATTCCGCACTGGGATCCAGAAAATAATGTGTTCCATTTTACCGACTGTGAAATGAATTTGACCTTGGAGGAAATCGCCAATTTCCAGGGGTGGGGCCGCAATCTTCGCCGGCAAAGGCCCATTGTATTAAAAAATGTGAAAGTTTCTGAAGCTCCTGAACATAACTTACGGACAGTATGAAGGTTTAGGAGGCAAGTGGGTTAAGTTGGGATTTCTGTTTCATTTGTACGACCTAGAATACAATTTTGAAAGGAATGTGGGAAAATTAAAATCAAAGGAAGACAAGGAAACATGGAAGATACACAGGAGGTTTGCATTTATGGTTGCTTTTTTTGGACGTGTAGTTTTTCCGGAAAGGGAAGGACGCATTGACATCCGCTTGGCAGGTGTAGTTGAGGCTCTGACCTGAAAAGGGGATGATTATACTTTGGTCCCTATGATTCTTTCTTCCATTTTTCGTGCTTTAACTAGATGTAAATTGGGCGCACGAAACTTTGATGGCTGCAACATCTTGTTACAGCTATGGTTTTTGGAGCATTTTTATCGTCATCCTACTATCACTAATTTTAGTGAGCTCTGGCCCAATCGCACTTATGATCACCCAAAAAGAATTGAAAAATGTGACTTACCGGAAGGGATTGATGCCTTGAAAAAGCTGTTTCTTACTTTGTCAGCCAAACGAATCACTTGGAATTACGATTGGTTTTCCTCTAAAGAGGCCAAGAGATGCAGATCATTGATGATATAAGTTTAAGAAAGAAGACCATTGAAGATTAAATTTTTAGTGCAGTCCATTAGTTCTTAGTTTCATATTTATTTTGTCGCATTTTTAATTTTATATTTGGAGTCTTTTGTTTTTATCAAAGTTTGTTTTATTCCAGTCATATTTTTAGAGTCAATAGAGTCAGTTTGTATATATTTTTTAAAAAAAGTTTGACTGCAAAATATTTTAGTTTTACAAAAAAAAAACTATTAAAACTACTAAAAAAAATCATCAAAATTGTTATTTCCCTCCTGAACTACGTAATGGTCTGATTCATGCAGCGTCATGATACGTAGGCAATTCTCATCGGATGCGATCATAACCATAATTGATCTGGGGAAAAAAAGAAAAAAAGGATTTTAGGAATAAAAGAGAGAAAAAGAAAAGAGAACGCTAAATTCAAGATGAAAATAAACCAATAAGCCGGGATGAAGCATGAAGCCTGTCGAACTCATTCTAGAAATGAAAATGGCATTAGGTGCATGACATATAATGTGTGATTAATATCTGCAAAATGCCTAACTCTAACACGTTTGTTGTTTGTCCTTTAAAGATATAGTTAAACAGAGGTGGTTGGTTTGTGGTTTAAACTGGCAACTCACCCTTACAACACGATATCAAAAGGAAAAAGTAGCATGGCAAACAACAGTGAGAACGAGTCAGATAATGATGATATCCATGGATAATTGGTCGAACAAAGTTCGGGATTGGTTGAAGAAGTAAGAGTGTTGAAGCAATAATTGGCAGAGATGTACCAAGCTTGGGCGAATGGACAGGCACCGCCTCCACTACCCATAGGGACTTCGGATAATCTTCATAATGTGTCAACCAAGTGCCCATCTCCCTAACAAGTAACCCATTGTACCAACCTGGATTCAGTACGAGCATTAACCTTGACACTATCCCCAGTACTTCAATTCCACGTCCTCCAACCGCACACCTCAGAAATGACCCACATACTGTACCCATTGTACTTACTTTCACTGTTCCTCAACCAGCTCTTGCTCAAAAGTCCAACCATGATCCACAACTGAGTGCTCATGATGCTTAACATTACTCTCCAGAACTAACTTTCAAGGTTCAAGATTCATACAAGCATACTCCTCGGAACATGTTCCCAGTTGAGATCGAAAAGCCTGACAAGAATATGGAACAAGAGGAAATGACTAGAAAAATGAAGAGCTTGGACCAAACCATGAGAAACATACAGGTTTTGGGAGGCCACAAGAGTGTGTCATTTAACGATCTATGCATGTTCCCCTATGTCCATTTTCCACCCGGTTTCAAGACCCCTAAGTTTGATAAGTATGACGGTCATGGTGATCCCATCGCCCATTTGAAGAGGTATTGTAACCAATTAAGGGGAGCAGGAGGCAAAGAAGAATTACTCATGGATTATTTTGGGGAAAGTTTGACTGGAATTGCTTCAGAATGGTTCATAGATCAAGACATATCTCACTGGCATGTGTGGAACGACATGGCTCAAGATTTTGTCCAACAGTTTCAGTACAATAATTATATAGTGCCAGACCGTTCCTCTCTCGTCAACATAAAGAAGAAACCAACAGAAAGCTTCAGAGAATATGCAATCAAGTGGAGAGAGCAGGATGCTAGGGTCAAACCACCAATGAAAGAGGCAGAAATGATTGACTATTTTCTCCAAGCTCAGGATCGTGATTACCTCCATTACATGTTGGCCGCCATTGGTAAACCTTTCGCTGAGGCGATTAAGATTGGTGAAATAGTTGAGAATGGCATGAAATCGGGCAAAATTGTGAGTCATGCAGCCCTTAAGGCGACCACGCAAGCAATTCAAAGCGGGCCAGGCAGTTTCAGAAACCAGAGAAAGAAAGAGGAAAGATCCATGATGGCATATGGGTTCAGAGGAGTTCAAAGAGAGGTAATTCCTTCTTATGTGCAGTTCCAACAAGTACAATCCAATTCTCCTCAACATTATTATCCACGTCAGGGTCCTCGATACTCAGTTCCCCCACAACAATACACAATGTTTAATGCTCAGGCTTATGCTAGGCCTCCTAATCACCAGAAATGGCGGGCACTGATTCCACAAGGCTCCCATCAACTTTGCCCGAATTTTCAGGCATCATATAATCCTCGTCCCCCACAAGGATATGTGAGAGAGGAGGAGCCAAAGAAAGAGTTCACCCTAATTGGAGAATCGTATACAAGCTTATTTCGAAAATTGATGAAATTGAAGTTGATTGAATTTGTCATGCCGCGTTATGTGAATCCAAATTCAAAAGGTTTTGACTCAAATGCAAGATGTGAGTATCACTCTAACACCCAAGGACATAGTACGAAACTTGTTGTACATTAAAGAAAACCATTGAAAATTTGATTGAAGCAAAGGCAATTGTGGTGACAAACAATGAGGATACTCCTAATATCACAAACAATCCACTCCCAACTCATGATAATACACATTTTATTGGGATGATTTGTGATGATCGGGATTATAAGCAGTCTGGCAAGACAGAGATGGATGTTGGAACCATAGGGCAAGAACCAAAAATAATAGTAAGCCCCCCGCATTTGGCACCGTTGATTGTGAAAGGTGCGAGTTCAAGTTTGAACTTGGCAGGTTCTGGAAAAGCGATTCTCTATGTCCCTGGAAGCACAAAAACGGTTGAGGTTCAATTGGGTGGGCCAAAACTTTACATCCCTGGGGGTATTCAAAATAATGTTCCAAATAATAGTTTGAGAAATATAACAGAGCCAGTTGTGATCCGACCTGCTGCACAGCTCCCAATGACAAACACAAAAGCTATTCCCTGGAATTATAATAAGACTGTCATGACATACAAAGGAAAAGAGATAGTTGAAGAAGTAGATGAAATTGGGGGTTTGACCCGCTCTGGAAGGTGCTATTCACCAGAGGAATTGAGAAAAGCTAAGCAAGCTAGGGAAAGTCATTTGCCAGTGAAAGAACCAGTTGCAGAAAAAGAAGCAGAGAAATTCCTTAAGAAGATGAAAATGCAGGACTACTCAATCATTGACCAACTAAGGAAAACCCCTGCTCTGATATCTTTGTTATCTCTACTTTTGCACTCAGAAGAACATCATCGTGTGTTGATCAAAACTTTGAACGAGGCATATGTCTCAGAAAAGACAACGTTGAATCAACTAGAAAAAATGGCTGAAAGATTCTTTCAAGTGAATAAGATTTATTTTAGCGATGATGATTTACCTGAGGAAGAGGTTGGGCACAATAAAGCTTTGCATATTATGGTCAAGTGTGAAGGGCATTACGTAAAAGGAGTCATGATTGACGGAGGCTCAAGTGTAGATGTATTCCCTCTTTCTACTCTACAACAGCTGAACATTGACACTAACAGAATTCGAACTAGTAGCGTCAACATCAGAGCTTTTGATGGTTCTAGAAGAGACACTATTGGGGAAATCGAACTCACCATGACAATTGGCCCGGTTGATTTTAACATTGTATTTCAAGTGTTGGATATGAAAACTTCNCAAATGTTGTTCATGGGGAGGACGACTCATCCATTTATATCGAGGCCAAAGAAGGATGTGAATCTCTCATATATTAAGCATTTGAGGTGATTGAGGTGGACCGAGTGGAAGAAGGAAAACCAATTCCGCATCCCCGTCTTTCAGCCACATCTATGATGGTAGCTTCACTGATGTTGAGGAACGACTATGAACAAGGAAAATGATTAGGATCCTCCCTGCAGGGAATTGTGAACCCCATTGCTCCCTTTTTGAAGAAAGATACCTTTGGCTTGGGTTTTAAACCAACATCAGCTGACAAAAATAGAGCCAAGGCCCGCAAAAAGAATGGTTGGAATTTGTCCAAACCAATCCCTCACATCGCCTACTGTTTTGTCAAGCCACCATTTGAAGATGTCCAAAGTCTTTCTACTCAGGATGACATTGATGAAGTCTGCCAGGGTCTCAAGGAGATGTTCTATGAGATCAATATGGTTCAAGTTAGCGAGGGCCCTAGCCGTGCAAGTGTTCAACTGATTGGTCCAGATACTTCTCTCAACAACTGGGAAGCAACTCCTATTCCCATCAGGAAGGAGTCTTGGTAGTCTGTTTTGTNAGTTCAAGTTGGCGAGGGCCCTAGCCGTGCAAGTGTTCGGCTGATTGGTCCAGATACCTCGCTCAACAACTGGGAAGAAACTCCTCTTCCCATCAGGAAGGAGTCTTGGTAGTCTATTTTATTGTTTTTTCTGTATTTGGATTATTTTAAGGGTTGTAATCCAGATATTTTAGTTTAATTTCTTTGCTTTGATGTTAATCCTTCCATCCTTTCAAATTCAACGAAATGAAGTTCCAGTTTCATAGTAAAATTCTGTCTTTTCATTTCCCTAATTTTTGTTAATTTCTTATCATTTTCAGTTTCGTTAATGCTGGCTTTAAAAACATGACATGCACACGGAATTCATGCCCAGGTCTTAAAAAGCTTTCTAATCTCGAAATAATGAATCAAGAAGTTGAGTATGATGAAGATGAGGCTTTAAAGGAAATAAAAAGGGAATTGGATCAATTTGAGAATAAGCCTAAGCCTAATTTAAATGAAACTGAGGCAATTAACCTGGGAAGTCCTGAAGAAACAAGAGAAACAAAAATAAGCATTCATACTGAACAAAAGACGAGAGATGCCATAATTCAAGTTTTGTTCGAGTATAGAGATGTATTTGCTTGGTCGTATGATGACATGCCGGGTTTGAGTGCCTATTTAGTGGTTCATAAACTTCCCACACATCCTAATTTTCCACCAATCCAACAAAAACAAAGGAAGTTTAAGACAGACATGAGTGATAAGATCAAAGAAGAAATCACAAAGCAACTAAGTGCAAATGTGATCAGGGTCGTTCGATACACTACATGGTTAGCAAATGTTGTGCCGGTTCCAAAGAAGGATGGGAAAATCAGAGTTTGTGTTGACTATAGGGATTTAAACAAAGCGAGTCCAAAAGACAACTTTCCTCTACCCAACATTCACATCTTTGTTGACAATTGTGCTAAACATGAGATCCAATCTTTTGTGAATTGTTATGCCGGATATCACCAAATTCTGATGGATGAAGAAGATGCAGAAAAGACCGCCTTCACCACTCCATGGGGAACATATTGTTATAGAGTCATGCCATTTGGTTTGAAGAATGCAGGGGAAACTTACATGAGGGCCATGACTACCATATTCCATGACATGATGCACAAAGAGATTGAAGTGTACGTTGATGATGTGATCATTAAGTCCAGAACACAAGATGACCACATGCAAGACTAGAAAAAGTTTTTTGAAAGGCTACGAAGGTACAATCTCAAACTCAATCCGGCCAAATGTCATTTGGAGTTCCTCCTAGGAAGCTTTTGGGTTTTACAGTTAGTCGAAGAGGCATTGAGTTAGATCCCTCAAAGATAATGACCATTCGAGAGCTTCCTCCCCCAAAGAATAAAAAAGAAGTCATGAGTTTACTCGGGAGATTGAACTACATCAGTAGATTCATCGCGCAGCTTACAACCACATGTGAGCCTATTTTTAAGTTGTTGAAAAAGAACGTTGCTATCAAGTGGACAGATGAGTTCCAAGAAGCTTTTGATAAGATCAAAGAATATTTGTCAAATCCCCCTGTTTTGGTCTCGCCGGAACTTGGTAGGCCTCTATTTTTATATCTGTCAGTAATGGATAGTTCTTTTGGTTGTGTTATGGGTCAACATGGTGCCACAGGCAAAAAGGAACAAGCAATCTATTATTTGAGCAAAAAGTTCACCACTTATGAGGCCAAATACACTCTTTTAGAAAGGACGTGTTGCGCCTTAACTTGGGTCGCCCAGAAGCTTAAGAATTATCTCTTAGCCTATACAACCTAACTCATATCCCGAATGGATCCCCTAAAGTACATCTTTCATAAGCCGATGCCAACAGGAATATTGGCAAAATGGCAAATCTTTCTCAAAGAGTTTGATATTGTCTATGTCACTCGTACAACCATGAAGGCACAAACTTTGGCTGATCATTTGGCAGAAAACACGGTTGATGATGAGTATGAATCATTGAACACATACTTCCCAGATGAATAGGTTAATTTAGTTGAAAAAGTAGTCCCAGATGACAATCAAGTTTGGAAACTATACTTTGATGGGGCGGTCAACATCAAAGGCGTAGGGATTGGGGAAATTCTTGTATCACCTACGGGGAAACATTACCCTGCCACGGCGAGACTTCGTTTCTTCTATACAAACAACACGGCAGAATATGAAGCTTGAATCATGGGTCTGAACATGGCAATAAATCTAAATGTGCACGAACTGTTGGTGATGGGAGATTCAGATTTGCTTATTCGGAAGGCTCAAGGTGATTGGGAGACTCGAGATATCAAGTGCATTCCATATAGACAATGTGTGGAAGATCTTAGCAAAAGGTTCAAGTCCATCGAGTTCAGGTACATTCCCAGGTTTCACAATGAATTAGCTTATGATTTGGCCACCCTGGCCTCAATGCTTCCATATCCGGGTAATACTCACATTGACCCATTGGAAATTCAAATTCGGGATCAACATGGTTATTGCAATACAATTGAAGTAGAACTAGATGGTGAACCATGGTACCGTGATATAAACAGTATCTGAAAACAAGAGGATATCCAAAAAATGCTAATAGGGATCAAAAGAGAACTATTAGGCGACTCTCTAATGGTTTCTTTTTGAGTGGGGAAATCTTATACAAAAGAACTCCGGATTTGAATTTGTTGATATGTGTGGATGACAAAGAAGAGGAAATGATTATGAATGAGGTGCATTCGGGAGTTTGTGGTCCGCACATGAATGGGTATGTTCTAGCAAAGAAAATCCTTCGGGCATGATATTATTGGCTTACTATGGAGTGAGATTGCTTTCGTTTTGTCCGCAAGTGCCACCAGTGTCATATTCACAGTGATTTGATTCACTCGCCTCCTTCAGAATTATATCCTTTGTCGGTTCCTTGGCCTTTTGTTGCTTGGGGAATGGACGTCATCGGCCCAATCGAACCAAAAGCTTCAAATGGGCACAGATTCATCTTGGTTGCAATTGATTACTTCACCAAATGGGTGGAAGCTATTACATTGAAGGCAGTCACCAAGAAAGCAGTAGTAAACTTTGTTCACTCCAACATCATCTGTCGTTTCGATATTCCAAAAACTATTATCACAGATAATGCTGCCAATTTGAATAGTCATCTAATGAAGGAGGTAAGCGAACAACTTAAAATTGAGCATCGCAATTCTACTCCTTACCGGCACAAAGCTAATGGAGCTGTTGAAGCTGCGAACAAGAACGTCAAGAAGATTCTTAGGAAGATGGTCCAAGGGTCTAGACAATGGCACGAGAAATTGTCGTTTTCTCGTTTGGGATACCGGACAACTGTCCGTACATTAGTTGGCGCAACGCCTTACTTGTTGGCTTATGGCACTGAAGCGGTCATACCTGTGGAAGTTAAGATTCCCTCTCTCCGAATCATTGTTGAAGCAGGAATTGAGGACACTGAATGGGTCAAGTCCCGATTGGAATAGTTGAGTTTAATTGATGAAAAGCATTTGGCGGAAGTTTGTTTTGGTCAGTTATACCAACAAAGAATGGCACGCGCTTACAATAAGAAAGTGCGCCCAAGACAGTTTGAGGTAGGACAACTTGTTTTGAAACGTATCTTTCCGCATCAAGAAGAAGCAAAAGGAAAGTTCGCCCCGAATTGGCAAGGTCCTTACCTCGTCAAGAAAGTATTGTCAAAAGGAGCTCTACACTTGGCAGATATTGAAGGAAAGGTGACTGACATATCTGTCAATGCAGATGTGGTCAAGAGATACTATGTCTGACATGCCTCTGTGGGGGCATTTTTACACTTAGCATTCTCAGGTTGGGATGACTAAAGGCTATCATTCTCGCTACCCAAACACTGGTCAACCCTAGTAGCCCTTTAAAGCCTTGTTTATATTTCTTTGTTTCCCCTCTTTTGGAACCAGTGTACTTGGTCTTCGCAAAAAAAAAAAAAAAAAAAAAAAA
>ML275934.1:32613-46894 GCA_005239495.1 Nicotiana undulata
CAAAACCATAAATTCTCATCCAATTCAAGCCTATGATTTCCAAAAACTTCCGAAACACGCATTTGATCAAAAACCCAACCAAACCATCTCCGAATGACCTGAAATTTTGTGGGCAAGTCCAAAATGACCTAACTAAGCTACAACAACTCTCGGAATCCCATTCCTTCCCTCGAATAAAAATCTCGCCTATCAACCAGAATTCGCCAAAATACTAACTTCGCCAATTCAAGCCTAAATCTACACCGGGCACCCTAAAAATATTCTGAACGCACTCCTAAGTCCCAATTCACCTAACGAAGCTATCCGAACCATAAAATACGCATTCCGAGGTCATTTACCAATAAGTCAACTCCGGGTTGACTTTTCCAACTCTAAAGCTCTTGTTAGAGACTAAGTGTCTCAACCCACTCTATTTTCACTTCGAACCCGAACCAACCAACCCCAACACTCCATGAACAGTCTAACCGAGCTACTACAATACAGAAATAAAGGAATAGATACGTATACTACGTAACGACGGACCGGGTCGTTACATCTGGCTACCTTGCTTGTCGTCAACATAGGGTACGACATTCCCTAGTAGCATTTCAGAGCGCCACGAGCGTCATTTTGTTGCAAACATAGGGTACGACATTCCCCAGTAGCATCTCAGAGAGCCACGAGCCTCTTCTCATTTCCAAACACACGGTACTACATCCTCTGGTTGCATCTTATTGTCAACATAGGGTACGACATTCCCTAGTAGCATCCCGAATGCCACGAGCCTCACTTTATTTCCAACACAGGGTACTACATCCTCTGGATGCATTTTTCTTCCAACATAGGGTACGACATTCCCTAGTAGCATCCTAGAGTTCCATGAGCCTCATCTTGTCGTCAACACAAGGTACTACATCTCCTAGTTGTCTTCATTCTTGATAACACTGGGTACGACATCCCCTATTATAATTAAAAAAAAATGTGTCTTTTTTTTCAATTTTTTACTCTGCAATAGCAAAGACAGTTTAATGTATTTTCAATAACTCACAAAAATTTCCTAGTGCAAACTGGGGCAGAAATTTTTTGTTCGTTTTGTTTGTTTGTGATGGCTTGTAGGTTTTTCTGCAAAGCACGAATTGGATGTGCAAAAAATAAGATTCCAGCTCTTGCCAGAGAAAATGGAACATTTGATCTCCATACCAGCCGCAACCAGCTTGGACATAATGCATGCGGAGACACAGAGTCTCAAGATCGATCTTCTCATCATCTGATCAAGAAACAAGCCTGTGAGAATGTTTCATAGTCTGTCGCATCGAGAGCATCAAGTTTCAATCTAAAGTCAATGGGAGAAGCAAGTCAAGAATCAAGACAAGACTCCAGATGGACTTTAGATAGGAATTTTGTAACTCTTAGATTTCAAGAGTATGTAATTGTTTTTATTTTGATGTAATAGTCAGAACCGCAGATCGGAACCTCGACGAAACTTCACTCGGCTCTCCCTCTAAGCATACCCCATCACTCATCTTCCACTTGAACTACACGTGGCATGATTCCCTTATAACCCGGGATACGTAGGCTGCCTAAAACCAAGGCTCGGTCACACCTTTTTCTTTTATCTTCTTTTTCTTTTTAAATAATAGTGAGGTAAAAAATTAGTCACCGTGTTCATTTTCTTTGCCTGAAAACTCTTCATGTTTCCAATCAAAGAGGGGCATGCTGTGAACAACTAAATTTTTACCACACCCAAATTCTATACTATTTTGATGTAAATATTTCTTTTAGGTCTAATTTTAATATTTTAAATTTTTTATCTTACTCTTAATAAATTTTATCTAAGAAAGTTAAAAACTAGAAAAAATATATTAACATTCTTAGGATACATGTTTATTTTTTTTTTTTTTATAATTATAATAAGTTAGTAGTATTTTTCTTAATATCACTTAAAGTACATGTAAATATATGGTTTTCCTATATTGTAAGAAATGTTAATTAATCTTATTATCTTTTTAACTTTATGTAACTTCTACAAAACAAAACAAATTTTTTTTTTTTGAAGCTAACGTTAGCAGATAACAAACTTTATCTCAAAAAATCTGATTTTTTTTTAAATTAGCTAACAATCCAATCTCCTAAGTTCCCCATTTTTTTTAAAGTCCCCACTCCCTCACGTCCCTTTCCCCACTTCCCACACTCGGACTACTTCCTCACATCAATTATAACCCACATACATTTTATATATAATGGACATCTTGGAACAGAAGGGGGGGGGGGGGGTTCCTTTTTTTAAAATGGAAATTGAGAGCAGAACCATATTAAAAAAAATGTTCGGTTTTGAGGAGAAAAATCTGATAAGAAATTTCAGCAACTAAGAGAAAAGAGGACTGTTATTTTTAGAGTAAAAAATTCACTTGGAAAAATTGTGGAGTTACATTATTGAGTTTGAAGTCTGAGTTCGAAATTTTGTTCGCGGTCCGAATTCGCGGTTCTAATACAGTTAGTAGACGGTGATTTCTCTCTCTTATATATTTTTTCTGTTGAATTATTTCATAATTCATACGTACTACTAAGATTTTCTTGTTTTTTTTATTACTAGTATCCGTACCCGCGCGATGCGCGGATCGTTTGAAAGAAAGAAAAAATAAGTTTCTATAAGGTGAATTGTATCGGCTGTCTCTAACTCTCTATAAGTTTGTTGTCAGGGGATAACCAATCCCCAAGAGCTATTACAACATACTTGAGAAATGTAATCTCAATCTTTGGTTTTAAAAGGATAATTCCACATTGTAATGCATAAATTTTTAGTCAAGTAAAAACAAAAAGGGTATCACATTTAGTTGTTAAACCTCAAAAAATATATTGATTATCCTTCGAGTCTGAAGAATCATCCCTCGAGATGTTATGACAAAAAATAATGAAAACTCCATGAAACATACAGCGAAAAATCTAAGAAAAATATAACTCAAAACATCAATTTGTAGAAGTAAAAACACAGCAGAAACCGATGTTTGAGGAGCACAAAAATTGTTCCTTTTCACAGCTTCTTCTTCCACCTTAAACCCACACAAACCAGCTTTAAAGTGGAACTTAGAACAGCCGCAAAATACTCCAAAAAGCTGAGAAAATCAGCATCAAACAGTCTGAAAAGCTGCGATTTTCTCACCTAAAAACTGTCCAAAAATTTCGGCTGAAACCTGCTGCCGATATCGCTGAAAACAGTCAAAAAATCTGGACCAAGAGTAGCCAATACCTAGCGAAATACGGCTGTAAGTTCTGCCGCAAAACTCACCCCAAAAAGTCAGTCAAAACAGCCCCCCGTAAGTTCTGAAAATCAGCCTAGAATGCAGCTTAAATTGTTCCAATACACAACAGAAAAACGACATGTAAATATCCATGAAAGTACACCTAAATCCAGCCCCAAATAAGCTGCGGAAAAAGTCCAAAACTCTGGTAGCTCCAGCTGAAAAGTTAAAAAATCAAAACTAAATACATAATCACCATCCTTCATTTTGAAAAAAGGTCAGTACTTGTGCATGCGAGATAATTTATCCTATTAATATAATTGAGCTCAATATTTGCTCATTCAGAAGAATTCTATCCAATACCACCAAGTTGGTGTAAATGATAATATACAGTGTGAATTTACATCAAACCTTCAAAAAATAAAGGGTTGAATTTTGCTCGAAGATATCGATAAGTTGTCTAGTAAATTCAACAAAGGCCGAAGGGGTCCAACTTAGATTTGAAATGAAAGATGCAGATACCAATGTAAGGATTTGATGTACCCAATTGGATGATCCAACTTGAAACTTCAGAACACTCATCACTCTCAATAAAGAAAAACGATTTCAGAAACAGATATTGAAAATAAAAATACAACTACACTCTCATAGGATTACTAACCAAAACTGTTTGCTGTTTGGCTGGTGAAGTAGAAAAATTCCTTGACAACTGCAAAACAAAAATGACAACCATATATTAAAAAAATAAATAAAACATGGCACTATATCAAATTTCAACAGAATGGACACTTTTAATAGTCATGTGAAAAGAAAAGCCATTTAGCAAAACTTAAATTTGGAGGTGCGTATGGAATGTGCACATCCAAAGATTTCTCTTCTCACGTAGTTCTAGTGTAAATAAGAGAACTACCAATAATTCCAACAGGATATTCAATAAAATCGCACCAACAGAAACACATATGTCCCCTATTGTTACCACGACACTTGCACCACAGACCATATTAGCACAAAGCAGAAGGTGTTACCTTATACACGTTTCCTATGTTCAAATATACATCTGTCAAAATTTGTTTTAGCTTGACGGCTTCCTGGATATGAGAAGGTTGAATCACAAAAATAGTGAGTAAACTTAATGCGAAAACAAACCCAAAACTCTGGATAACGTAATATGCTATATGATTTAAGGTATTCCATACCTTGTAGTATTGTAATTCCATGTTAAGATCACCTGGATCCACGAAGAGGCTAGAAAGATTGGACCATGCAACGGCAAATGTAGGTTGTATATGTAGTGCCTCCACATAACAATTGTATGCGTAAAACAAAACCAATAATCAAGACCACAAAAATCAATCAGCATAACAACCAGGAACGTGGAGTAAACAGAAACGCACATGAGATGCACCTGAAGACTGAAAGATCTGTTAAAGAATAATAAAATTCGATAATGCATGAGTATACCTAACTCAAACATATGCATAGACAATGTACAAAGTTAACGTCCACATCCATCCTAAAACCACAAGTAAAATGTATGTATGTATATAAAAGGGCTAAGAAAGTCTCAGTATTTTACCTCGTGCACTAACCCTTGTGCTTTCATCTTATTCCCAAGATTGCTATGTGCATCAACCTAGAATAAACACAAGTGAGTTAAGAAACAAACATAGAAGGATGCAAATAATCTGAGTTGTTAAAAAGAAAACAAAAACATAGGTAAAATCGAATACCAGACGAGGATTTAAAGCTAGAGCCTGACGGCAACATTGAGCTACCTCACTCAGCCTTCCTTTCCTCATATATGCACCAGCTAGATTTGACCAAGCGTCAGCAAAATTGTGACGCAGCTGCAACACAAATTTTGACTTAGATTATGTCATCCAACAATAATGAACCATAAGTATTTCATAGGAAACACCTTTACTGTATTACTATATAAAGGTTTTAATGGACCAAAAGCCAAACTTCCAAATTTAGTAAGGCGTCAAAGGCAATACAAAAATTAAGTAAGACGTCACATTTGTACTTCGTGCTAACACAGTTTATCAAAATGACATTCTAAAAAATAATATTGAGTAATGACTTCATCATATTTCTAACCTGTGTGGTACAACGTGAAACTGCGTCTATAAGATTGTATTGTGTTTTACTTGTAGGACTCCATCTACCTTCATCCATTATGTGAAAATTACAGTATCTTGTTGTATTGATTCAGTTATTAAACCCATGTGGTTTATTAATGAATAGAATGTGATGTTAAGGAGTAATTACCCGACGACAAAGAAAGAGTAACCATCAAGATGCCAGCTTTGCATAATGTTATCTGTATTCTTGAAAACAGTCTGCACAAATGGTTTGTAGTGTGGTCCCATAACTCCCCTAATAAGCCACCAATTTATAGCAGTAAAAACGCAGCAACAACAGTTGGTTGAGGAGCAAAAAAATTGTTCCTTCACACGGCCTTCTTCTTCCACCTTAAACCCACACAAACCAGCTGTAAACTCCTTTTTAAAACAGGCCCAAAATACTCCAAAAATATGTGAAAATCATAAGCAAACAGTGGAAATCGACAATCCGCTGTTTCACATCGACATTAAAAAAATCAAATTAGCTTGAAGAAAATCAAATGTCACTTCCATTGTCCTCACGATTGTGAACCAGAATGTAAATTTACAATATCAGGACACTTGATTACCTGAAAGATTGTACACACAAGCATAGAATTGGAAACAAATATGAAATCAAGCAGACAATCCCTAAGATGGATATCCTTTCAAAGGTGTGATAGAATTGCATCCTTGTTGTCTAAAAAAAAAGGGTAACATAATGAAGAATGTCTTTTTGGATACTAAAGAGGACTCATTTCCAGCCATTGAATTCATAGAGTGATAGAAGGAATTTTTGCATAGGTTCTGACTGCTAATTTTAGCTATAAACAGAAAGAACCCTCCATGATGAGATGACTTTGATCAATATATAAAAATAAGTTTAATTCGGTACTGATGCTTCTGAAGTTTTGAAGCATTGATCCTGATCTTAAACATGCTTTGGGTTGACAACAGAAATTGGTGCTCCAAACTGCTCAAGAATACTTCAAAAAATGAAGAATTAAAACCACCAAAGAGAAGTAATGAAAATACATGTATTGCCATTGAAACTAAAAGGAAAGGGCAAAAGAAAAAATTTGTACATGACATTATCTACTTCTTCAGAAATGCGATGTAAGAAGTCCCATTAATCCATGTTATGGCAAATCTCGACATATATGTATTTGCAATATTTTTTAAAATGTTAATTTTTATATAGAATAGAGAAATAGAGAAATATATTAAAAAACAATAAAAAGTAAAGCGTACCTATCCAAAGCTACAAATGTCTTATCAACAACTATTGTCACCCTTGGTTAATGAATGTCAGCAACAAAAATAGTAGTTATACCTCAAAAAAGATACTGATTATTTTTCGAGTGTCAGACTAAATTTCAAAAAACTTCTTTAAATACAACATTTGTAGCTTCAGTAGTTATTTTTCCATCGTCATCACAAACCAAAAATTTTAATCCCTTTCTGCTTGTCACCCGAGAAAGAGCAACATATAGTTGTCCATGTGTAAAAACTGGCTTCTTCAAAAATAAACCCACATGAGACAATAATTGTCCTTGACTTTTGTTGATTGTCATGGCAAAAGAAACAATGATTGAAAATTGTCTTCGCTGGAACTTAAATGGAATTCTAGCATCAGATGGAGTCAATGTCATTCTTGGAATAAACACTTTCTGCCCGGTCATCTGTCCCGCTAACACCTTGGCTTCAATAACTTGATTTCCAAGTTTAGTTATGATCAACCTTGTTCCATTACATAATTTTGCTGCCTGATCAATATTTCTTAATAACATTACTGGAATACCAACCTTTAGAGTAAGAGCATGATTTGGAATTCCAGAACATTTAATTGTATTTAAGAATTCAGGAGTGTGTACATGTTCCAATGCTCAATAAGTATTATCAGAGCTGCAGATTTTATCGGAACTTAAATATGATTTCTCAGAACTTTGATTAAGAGAAATCATATATTCGTTGATTGATTCCACCATATCAAGAGTTGGAGTAAGAATGGCTCTTTGCTGTAGGTATCCTATATCATTACATCGGCTGTTGAAATCCGGATATGTACTGTCTACAATTGCAGATGTTGGATCAACAGATTCTTTTATCAAAAGATCATCTGGTATTTGTACTTTTTCACTGCCCTCAACAGAAGTACCAACTATACCATCGCCAATTGCCAATATCCAATCTGAAAAAACTCTCAACTCATCTACAAGTCTCCCTATTTCATTACCTTGCAATCTCATATTCTTTGTTAACTTTAAGAGTTGATAGTGAGGCCACAAATAAGAAGAATTGAGAGAAGCATTAACAATATCTTGTCTGCTACCATTTGGAATGACAGGTAATATTTGTCTGATGTCACCACCAAGAACAATTGTTTTACCTCAAAATGGTAGGTGTAAATTGGATGGATCTTTAAACCTAAGAATATCTCTTAAAGTTTTATCAAGAGCTTCAAAACAATATCTATGCATCATGGGTGCCTCATCCCAAATAATCAGTTTTGCCTTAATAATTAAATTAGCTAAAGGAGTACCTTGCTTGATATTACATGTTGAATCTTCAGTTACATTCAGAGGAATCACAAATCTTGAATGAGCTGTTCGACCACCTGGTAACAACAAAGATGCAATCCCGCTAGATGCAACAGTTAACACAATATCTCCTCTAGATCTTATGGCAGAAGATAGAGTTCTCCAAATGAAAGTCTTGTCCGTTCCTTCAAAACTATATAAAAAGAAAAATCCACCTTTGTCTTCATTCACATCTCTTATTATTTTTTCATAAACTGACATTTGCTCATCTGTCAAATTCTTTACTAATTCTTGATGTTCCTCTACCAAAGCGCGTTTATTATAACGCAATTCATCCCGTATTAATTTATTACTGTTGTCAACTTCTTCCGTATTATAAACAGGCCTTGGCATTGTTGGAAATCCTGAAAACTTCTTCCACAACCTTTCAAAAAACTTTCAAGCTTTTGCAAACAACGATTTTTCAATTCTTCATCTGTTAGCTCAGCTTCTGAAATAACATGAAAATATAAAATAATTAAATACAATTAGATTGTAAAGTTTAATTTAGCCTCATGAAATAAATAATAAGATTAACGAAAAACTATAGTGGTCAATAGTAGTTTACATTAATTTAAAGTACATTTAACGTACATAGAATTTGAAGTAATAATATAGTCGAAACAATGTGTTTCATTTTTTTTTTAAAAATTGTTAATAATGTGAATATGCAATTTATTATTCGTAATGTATCAAAAAGAAAGTTTGTATATTAATAAAAAGTTAATCGAAGTATTTTCAATTAAAATAGAGAATGCATAAGAACGATTATAGGCTTTCCCGAAGGTTTAGGGCATTAAATACAATGCATTAATTTTGAATTAGTATTTATGTCTGGAAAGTGCATTAATTAGTACCAATATAATTCCAATCATCTAAACAGAACAATATTTTAAAAGACAACATAACAAAATATTGTTTAACAAACATTAAGTTGTTGAGTGAATTTTGTATGAAGTTCAAAAATAAAAAAGGAAAATAATGAACAACCGGATTAATATGAATGAAGTAATTAAAAAGAAAATTAATTAATAAAGTTACGCAAATCGGCCATCCTTCATAAGTATCATATCATAAATCGAAATTGTAAGCATTAAAAAAAAAATACCTGGGGTGATCCAATATTCTTCTTTCTTCATGAAGGATATCTTCTGATAGTAAATGCCATGTTTCTTGCCAAACAACTTTTGGACGTGACATTGAATTTGATAAAAGTAGCATAGCAAATAATTACCTAAGATATGATGACATTCCCCAATTACTTGCTTCCATTATAGCATCCACGTATTCCTTGTCATCATCTAATAAACCCAGCGCATAACATGCATCTCTAAAAGTCTCATGATCAACCCCGTTGATTTTTTTTAAATCGTCATAACTCTTTGGACCTTTAATGACATTCAACAACAATCTAAGGTAATATTTCTCGCCAGAGCCAGGTGGGACAAAGAATATTCTCCCAATAGAAAATGCAGATGTTCTTCTTTTTTCCCATCTTTTTAAGTTTTGTTTCCACACAAACTTTAGAGGGAATTCTGCATAAGTCAATTATCTTGCTTCAAGAAATGTCTTATTAGCTTCAAACCAGCTTAAAAACATAGATTCCTTTACGGTTGGTCTATCGACAACTGCATCAATTGGATCATCATCTGAAAATATGACCGTCTGATTATTTGGTAGGTGAAAAGATAGCCTTTCTACCGGTGGTTCTCTATGGTGTATTGGAAATTTAAAACTTCTCCAAGCAGCTTCACAAGGTGATATGTATCGGCAATCACAATACATATTTATTTCATCAACGACCCCCGATTCTTCATTATTTACACTTTGAGAAAAAGCTGCGGTGACACGATCATTACCTTTATTTACATACTTAAATAAGTATTTAATGGATCGTGATTGATTACACCACTCCACGTTAATATGTGCACCATACTTCATTAATAAAAATCTATTGTGTGGTACAACATACCTATTATCCAACTCAATACCTACTCTCTTTGCATTTCTACCATCATCCCTTCTTCTATAAATAGGATACCCATCTTCATCAATTGTGGTTGATGACACAAATTTTTTTGGAAAGTGCTTTGCGCATCTACTATTTTTCATGCACAGAGAAGATTTTCTAGCAGTATCACAAGGACCATGCATCATAAAATTTGTACCAGCATTATAATAAGAAGGATCTACTTTTTTATCTGGTAATTCTGCTGAAATTATTCCATCAATATCTCTGACATTTGGGTATTTATTCATAAGAAAAAGCAAGATGTGTGCATGAGGCAAGCCTCGCTTTTGGAATTCAACTATATAAATCACTGAAGAATGAAGATGTAATTAGATCATTAAGCTTATATGTTAGTTATTTTTAATATTAGCATATGATAACATTAATGTGCAAACATAATAATTCTGTAGAACATTAAAATTGTACCTTCTTTTACTTCTCCAAAATTTTTATTGTCGCGTAGATCCTTTATCATGCGATCCAGCTTGATTTTGAAAACCCTTGTTAAAATATCGGGACGATCTTCTGTAGATAATCCCCTACTCTCCACAAATCTAGTAATCTCTGGCCATTTTGGGTTGCAAGTAAAAGTGATGAACAGATCAGGGTACCCCACCCATTTGCAAATTGCCATGGCATCTTGATTATTCTGCAACATGTAACGTGCACCTCCCATAAAGCTGGAAGAGAGTATAACTCTTTGTCCTTGAGAAGAAGGTTCTATATCCCCATGTGAAACAGCATCTTGTAACCCTTTATAAAAATGTGCTCTCAATTGTTTTTGATGAAGCCTAATAAACCTTAATCGAGAAGATTTCATCATTGTATAACCATCTACCAAGAATTGCTGAAATAATCTTCTAGCTGACACAATTGTTGGATCTTCATCCTTCCTTTCTTGAATTTTATATGATAAGTACTCACGTGTGTATCATTTAAAGGAGTATCTTCTCGGTATCCATCTTCACCATACGGAAATAGTAATGCATATTGCAAACCTAAGTATGTTGTATTTAATTCATTTATCCTTTGTAGTTGTCCAGATTAGCTTTCAACTATGATCTCTATCAGACCTTGTTTGTTCAAAATCTCCTACAATCAAAGCAGCTACCTCCGAAACGGTTGGAAAATTGTATCTTCTTCCATCAGAGCCTCTTTTCCCAATCAATCTAAGTCTAACATTTGAGGTCCCATCTGTTTGAAATTGTTCTCTTACCATTCTAAATGACTTTGCAAGAACATTGTTCTCATCAAGCATTTGCTTTAAGTCATTCACAATTTCAGCATGAAGTTGATTGTTCAATTCACCACGGCTGTAAAGAAAAATATTGAATTCAACTAACAGTTTATGTCTTATTAAAAATATAATTTTAAAATAAGTTGAGTAACCAATTGTATATGTTAACCTGATAGCATCAATTCTATTTTCCACCTCATTTTCTGTATCATAGATATAAAGCTGAGCGAATTTTGGAGAAGATCCTTCCGGAGGCAATAAGCTTCCAATCTGATGATAGTTTTGCCCAGACAATCTGAATGTTCTCGGTCCCTTTGTTTTGTTGACAGAGAAATTGTAACGACCTGACTGGTCGTTTTGAGAGTTTAAACTCCGTTTGGTGGTACAAGGTCATAATCAGCTTCACATTATGTTTATCGACATGTGTGCGTGGTTAGATTCAGTTACCGGATAATCCGGAGTCGAATTAGGGGAGAATTTTCAAATTTTGAAGCTTAAGTGAAGAAAGTTGACCGAAGATTTGACTTTTGAGTAAACGGCCCCGGAATGAGTTTTGGTTAACGCCAACAGCTTCGTATGATGATTTTGGACTTAGGCATGCGCCCGGAATTGGATTTTGGAGGTCCGTAGAGCAGATTGAGGTAATTTGGCGGAAGTTAGAATTTTGGCGAATTCGGCCGATAGGTGGAATTTTGATATCGGGCTGGAATGGATTTCCGAGAGTGGTTGTAGGTCCGTTGTGTCATTTGGGACTTGTCTACAAAATTTCATGTCGTTCCAGGTTGTTTTGATAGGTTTCGACGCGAGTCTTGATATTTGGAGTTTTGAAAATTTCTAAGTTTGATTCGTCATTTTGGTGTTAGTTTGTGTGTTTTGAAACCTCGAGCGAGTCCGTGTTAGGTTATATGACTTATGTGTGTGTTTGGACGGGGTCTCGAGGGCCTCGGGCGTGTTTCGGATAGGCTACATGTCATTTTTCCACTGCTGATACTGGTTTCTGGTTTCCTTCTATGCGATCGCATAGATGAAGCCGCGATCGCATAGAGTTATTTTGGGTCGCCCAGTTTTGTTCAATGCGATCGCATTGAAGCATCCGCGATCGCAGAAGTACATCTCCCTCTTCATCGCGATCGCACAAGTGAACCTGCGTTCGCATAGTTCCCAGTTCTCATTCTCCGCGTTCGCATTCGTGTTGCCGCGAACGCATAGCACAATTTGGCCAGCAACATTTTCCTTATCTGCGATCGCAGTGTCAGCTCCGCGATTGCATAGAAGCTTTTGGCCAGCCCTTCCCTTCCTCTTCGCGATCGCATCTGATTGTCTGCGATCGCGATGCTTTAAACACCTGGGCAGATTATATAATTCCAAAAACGAGGGTTAAGCCATTTTAAAGGTATTTTGAGTTCTAGAGCTCGGTTTTGGGCGATTTCTTGGGGGATTTTCACACTAATCAAATGGTAAAGTGTTATCCCATTATAATTTAATATATTTCATGAATTAGTTCTTACTTTTATCATTTAATTCGTGTTTTGAGTTGAAGAACATGGGGTTTTGAAAGAAAATTTCTTAAATGAAAATTTATGATTTGAATTAGAGAATGACATAAAAATTTGATGAATTTAATATGGGTGAACTCGTATCGGAATGGGTAAATGAAATTTGTGAAATTTGTCAGGTTCCGAGGTGCGGGCCCGGGGGTCGACTTTTGGGTCGATTTTTATAAATTAGTAAATATCGAAACTTTATTACTCGAAACCATTCCTTATACGTGTTATGTGCATTTTGAAGTTGTTCTAGTTGGTTTTGAGCCGTCCAGAGGTCTTTCCGCCCGAGAAGTCTACTTTTGAGTATTTCGGTGGTCGTCTTTGAGGTAAGTATCTTGCCTAACCTTGTGTGGGGGAACTACCCCTAGGATTGAGTCTTATTTGTTGATTGCAGTCCGTGTATGCGAGGTGACGAGTGCGTACTCGGACTTATGTGCAATTAGATTGCCCTTCTAGGATTTTAGGTCCTTATATTCCCCGCGTATGAACTGCAAATTGTTATATCTCGATCCTTGATTTCTAGCTTCGTCTCTCCTTGTTAAATTAGAAGTTGATTGCTTGGTGTTTCTTGCTTCTTATTTGCAGACCTTTTTTTTCTTACCGTTACGCTATAGTTTTTCTTCATACTCTGCTTATTTGATTAAGAGTAGTATGATCTCGCCCCATAATTGTTTAGCAGTAATTGGAATATCTATACCTTGGTGTCAAGCATGCCCGTGAGTCGTATATCGTGATTACGTGACCCCCCTCCCTTAAGTGCTACTTAGGATTAATTGGGTAATTTTCTATGTTGGTGATATTACTTAGGGATTTCCTACCTATTGAATACTCGTTCGAGTTGAGTTTATTCGATAAAGTTAATACCTAAGTGAGATTGGTTATAGTTGATTCCCTTGCCGGGATGATTTGGTTTTCTTTGGTTGTGAATTTGGAGGCATGGAATCGTTGACATATTTGCCTTGCTTTCTCCTCGTTATGATACTTTCCTTGTGCTTGGTATTCCTTCAGTGGCTATTTCTTATGAGTGAGTTTTATCATTCTGGAGATTTAATTCCTTGTATTTGATTGCTCATCGCAACCTGCATTTTGTTTGTTGTTTTTATGCCTGTTGTGGCACTATATGTTGTTCTGCCGCATTCTGGTTGTTTTTCTCAGTACTGCATTGCATATTTAAATTGGGACTATGTAATGAGATCTGGGAGCTTTCCCTCTGTACTGCATCGCATATTTAAATTGGGATTACAGACTGAGATCTGGGAGCTTTTACCCTGTACTGCATCGCATATTTAAATTGGGACTATGGACTGAGATCTGGGAGCTTTCCCCATGTACTGCATCACATATTTAAATTGGGACTACGGACTGAGATCCGGGAGTTTTCCCCCTGTACTGCATCGCATATTTAAATTGGGACTACGGACTGAGATCCGGGAGCTTTCCCCCTGTACTGCATCGCATATTTAAATTGGGACTACAGACTGAGATCCGGGAGCTTTCCCCCTGTACTGCATCGCATGACAAATCTCGAGTTACGGACTGAGTTCCGGTGAGGTTACCATTGATGAGATTGGATTGAAAGATATATAT
>ML275935.1:0-16865 GCA_005239495.1 Nicotiana undulata
GCGGTAGGAGTCTGTACTCCCCCTCCCGCCTGAGAAGTAGCAGGGTCGGCTGGAAATAAACCATCCCGAGACATAGTGTCCATGAATCTCAGCATACGACCCATGACCTCCTGGAAGCCTAGCCCCGTCATGAATTCCACTGGAGCAGGTGCTACTGGAGGCACCTCATCCTGCTTCTCCATAATAGGGTCCTCTTGTGGTGCCACTGGTGTAGCTCTGGGACGCCCTCGTCCCCTGCCTTGAGCAGGTGCTCTACCCCTACCTCTACCCTGACCTTGGGCAGCCGGGGCAGCGGTCTCTCCCGGACCAGGAACATAGGATGCACGCGTCCTCACCATCTGTGAGAGAATAGAAGAATAAGTTTGAGTACATCATAGATTGCACGACATGATATGAATAAAGGGAAGTTTCCTAACACCCCATAGCCTCCTGAAGATAAGTACAGACGTCTTCGTACCAATCCGCAAGACTCTACTGGGCCTGCCCATGACTCGTGAGACTTACGTGAACCTAGTGCTCTGATACCTTGTTGTCACGACCCAAATCTCAATTCAGGTCGCGATGGCGCCCAACGGAGGGGTTAGGCAAGCCAACACAACTTACACTAAGTGATACCCTTACCATCTAATTAAACAAGTCAAAGATTACCAGTTTATAACAACTAACATGATACTAGCCTTGAGTGAAGGTAAAGTCATAGTAGATACAAAGCCGAAATAAAACGTACACATAGATATACATCCCAAAACCCCAAAATATACACCGCATGTGTGCCAGGAACTAGTGTCACGAGTGTCATGGGCAACTACTGAATATACAATGACTACAATATATACAGAGTCTCAGTCTGAATGAAATGGACAGAGAATATAACAAAAGAACTCCAGGGTGCTGCTAGGAAGTCGCCGGAAAAGCAGCTCACCGTGAAGTATGACCACGCTATCAATATCTAGCACCGGCCTGATAATCAGATGCGCCAGCCTACGGACCTATACAGTCAAGTACATAAAGGAAAAGAAAGTGCATCATGAGTATATATTAAATAAATAAGTACCCAGTGAGTATCCTGCCTAAACTCGAAGAAGTAGTGACGAGAGGTTGACTCGATACTCACTAAGGTCCAACTGTACTAACATATGATAGAATATAATGAAATACATTAAGCATGTCAGGGAAAATAAGCAACAAGTATATATATGTCAAAAGCACAAATCCAAACAATTGTTGAACTAGACAATAAAGCCCTTTCAAGGATAAGACCACCGAACGATACAATAATCACAATTCATAGATCCGTTGTGGCGTACGACCCGCTCCCATAAGGTACCTTCAACACTCGCCGTGGCGTACGGCCCGATCCCATATTCATTTCAATTTCTTTTCAACACTGTCGTGGCGTACAACCCGATCCCATATATTTCACAATTCCTTTCAATTCCGCCGTGGCGTACGGACCGCTCCCATATATTTCACAATTCTTTTCAATTCCGCTGTGGCGTACGGACCGCTCCCATATATTTCACAATTCTTTTCAATTATGTCGTGGCGCACGGTCCGCTCCCATATATTTCACAATTCTTTTCAATTTCGCCGTGGCGTACGACCCGCTCCCATATATTTCACAATTCTTTTCAAATAAGCCTCAGAAGAAATAACATGATGCAAAACATAATTTCATAGTACATATGGCGTTACAATAAATCATATGAAGCATTACAAGGCAAACATATCAGGCATTACAAGAAAAGGCATATAAGGCATTACGAGAAAAGCATACAAGGCATGATGTGGGCCTAACTACCCGGACATAACAATAATAGCCGCTACGTACGGACTCTCGTCACTCGGCGCGTACGTAGCCCCCAAAACAATTTACACATAGCATATGCATCACCTATGGGGACAATTCCCTCTTACAAGGTTAGAAAGGAGACTCACCTTGTGTCGAATCTACCCCTCGGACCACAATTGCGCCCGAAACTCCGAACTCTATACTCGAGAACTCGCAACTAGTCAAAGGTGTGAAATTATATCAATGCATGGACAATGTGATACATTATCTTAGCTATTTAATAAAGTCGCAATTCTTGAAGAATTTCCAAATTCAAACCCCGGTCCCTAATGATCAAATTCCAAAAATTCTTGAAGGGATCACTCACCCATAGCCTAAGGATCACTAAGGTGTGATTTCTACTTGACTTCATGGCCTAAAATGGAAAATTACAAAATCCTCAAGAACCCTAAAATTACTACCTAATTCTATGATTTTTAGATGATTTAGTAGTGAATTTAACTAGGAATTAATGTTAAAGCTAGAAGATTATGGGGTTTAACTTACCTCTTACAGTGGGTGGTCGTCGGAGGTGCTTTCCAAGCTTGGTTGCTCTCTAATGGAAGTTGATGGTGGGTAAAATGAAGAAAAACTCGTAATTTGGACATTTAAAAGGGGCTGGCAACAGTGATTTCCGCACCTGCGAGAAAATCACCGCCCCTGCGGAAAAAGGGCCTGGGACCCTGGCATCGCGCCTGCGAAGAAGGAGTCCGCGCCAGCGGTCCTGCTATTTTGGCCTGGAGCTCGAACCTGCGGACTTTTGGGCAAGGGGGCTGAGGTCGCGCCTGCGGAGGAGGTTTCCGCACCAGCGGAGGATCCACACTTGCGAGGCTGGGACCGCAGGAGCGGTCCCACACCTGCGGTCACACCAGCAACAGCTGCACCAGCAGTTGTTTTAGTTGGTTTTTGGCCTCGTGTGGTGTCCGGGAGGCACCTGGGCCCACCCGAGCCCCTGTCCAAAAATACCAACAAGTCTGTATTCATGATACAGACTCGCTCGAACTTCCGGAACATGGAAAACAACAACGAAACTCAAAATTCCACCCCAAAACCAAATTGAATCAAAACTAAGAACTTGAAATTCTAGAATTCACTTCAATGCGCCAAACCGGCCTAAACTACTCAGAATGACTTCAAATTTTGCAGACAAGTTATAAATGACATGACGGAACTATTTCCGGTCTCGAAATTTGATTCGGACCTCGGGAACATAAAATCACCTTTCAAGCCAAATTTCAAATTCCTTAAAAATCTCAAAACTTCATTAACTCCAATTTTCCTCATTTTGATCCGAAACCAATCAAATCAAGTCTGTTTCTTACCAAATTTCACAGATAACTTAAATAACACATATTGAACCTGTTCCGAGTGCCGGAATCATAATACGAGCCCGGCAGCACAGGTTTCACGTCAAGGTTCATTTTCATAAGCCTTTAATATTTTTATAAAACAATTTTCTTTGAAAATTCATTTCTAAAACTTGGGTCCTCGGAATTCGATTCCGGACGTACGCCCAAGTCTTATTTTTCCTACGAACCTTCCGGGACCGTCGAATCACGGATCCGGGTCCGTTTTACCAAAAATGTTGACCAAAGTCAACTTTATTCAATTAATTTTATCAAAAATTTAACTCTCAATCAATTTTTCACATAAAGGCTTTCCGGCTACGCGCCCGGGATGCGCATGCACATCGAGGTGAGATTAATGGAGGCTTTCGGGGCCTCGGAACACAGTCAAAATTAGATGCACATAAGATGACCCCTTTTTGGGTCATCACATGCCAGGCTCGACTTTGTGTGATTAAAAAGCTGGTAGCAGATTTTGAAGTCATTTCTCACTTGTTTCGACAAAAACAGACTTAAAAGGGACTCAAACAAAGCAAGAGGAACAAAATAAGGAAAAAAACGAGAGGAGATGATATTTAACAAGAAAAAACTTTAACCTAGAAAAAGAACAAAGTAGAAACTAATCTGATTTGAAGGCCATCTCCACTGACCATGACATGCATTTTTGATTGAGTGACCTGATCTGTCAAGCGAGTCTAATCTTCAACTCTTGTTATGCCTCTAAGTTGTGAAACTGGGCTTCAGCGCTCCAATTGTCCTATTTGACCATAATCCTCAGTCGACTTGTAGTGCCCCGAAGGTTTTCACCATCAAGCCTATCTCATTTTTCTTCTTCTTGTTTTTTTTCCCACTCACTGTCGCCTTATGGTGCCCATGAGGGTTTTCACCGATAAGACTCTCTCATTTTATCATTTTCTCTCTTTGTGCTGAGAACAAGGTATTACCCATGATGCAAGAAAATCATACTTTCACCACACACTTGATTTGGCATCCTCAAAGATTGATCGGAAGGTCTTTCCTTGGACCGTAATGTAGGCTTTTGGATAGGGTTAGAAATAAAGGATGGCATGAAGGCTCAAAATAATTTAAGATGAAAGGGTTCAAAATTGCAACTTTTGGAATCAGATCTTTTGGCCAAAATTAAAACTTCTGCCCCAGTTTCTTTGTCTGGGGAATTTTTTTTTGATTTTTTTTCTTTTTGATTTTTTTGGATTTTTGTTTTAATGAGACCGAACATTAGAGTGAGGCTGCCTACGTATACTTAAAAGGAATCAGGTCGAACGTAGTTCCAAACTGAAGTTGGTTTGTTTTGTTGTTTTTCTTTCTTTTCTCTTTTTTTCTTTTTCTTTTTATTTTTTTATTTTTTTATTTTCTCTTTTTTCTTTTCCTTTATTTTTCTTATTTTTCTCTTTTTCTTTTTTCAGTTTCTAACTCTACTTCTGATTCCAAAAGAGGGATATGGAACTAAACAAGTTAAGGCTCAAACGTGGTAGCAAAATATAAAAGTGTTTGGGTAGCAGAATAAAATGCCTTCGTCATACAAAACTTTAAAAATGCCAGGTACAAGCATGCAATTGAAGATAAGCAAATAAACCATACATTGTATCTGATGATGGCATCAACACAAACAAAAAGTGCCAATGTGCAATACCTTTGTTCCAATGAATAACTCTTGCCAGTTCGAAGCAGACTTGACTCAACCTTATCAAGATGTGGAAGAATGCATTTCAACACTGATTGATCTACCTCAAACTGCTTGAGACATTCCCTTGGGTTATGCTCTCATCAACTTCTTGATTTCCCAGACTAACCGCTTCAGTTTCACTCAGTTCAAGCTTCATGTTATTTCAGAATGCGTGAATCTTTACTTGTTTCCTCAAATGTATCATTTTCTCATATTCAAAACTGTGTTTGATTGCTTCACGATTAAACTAACTTTCAAGATCATGCTGAGAATTATGCGTGCATGTCATGTCACTAGAGTCAGCATGAAAAGAACTATAAAAGAAAAAGTGACCTAAACAAAAACTGACTAGAACTAATAGAAAACTGGAGATTGCATTAGACAGATGGTGAAAAAGGGTTTGAAAAAAACAAGCAAAATAGACATGGGTCACAACCCTGGAACAATCCTAGATAACACTAGACGAATTACTACAACTACATGAACTAGGCAAAATAAGAAGAATAAGGGTTTGATTCACAAGACAATATCCGGATTACAACCCTGAAATAACCCGGACAACAAAAATGACAACAAAATAAACCACCAAAACTCCTCCCTGGATAGCGAAGAAAGGAATGTCTTTCCAATCATCAAGCTCGACATCGTAACCACTGAGTTGCACATCAAAATTACTGGGACCTTCACCAATTTCAATCATATTGTTTTCACCAGGCGGCTCATTGAGTCCTTTGACCAACCTTTCGCATTGCAAATCGTCCCAACAATTTGTACGTTGTCATGAACCAGTAGAGGATTATGTGTGACACTTGGGGTATTACTTCCTTGGACCACAATTATCCCTTCTTGAATCATTCTTTCTATTTCCCTTTTCAAAGCACGACAATCTTCCACATTGTGCCCCTGGGCATTGGAATGGTATTCACACCTTTTAGAAGGGTCAAAGCTTCTTGCACGTGGGTCCACATGATTTGGAGGAATATGTGCAATCATGTCATAATGCTTTAATTTCTCAAACAAGCTTGCATAGGACTCTCCTATAGGTGTAAAATTATCTTTTGACCTTTGTTCCCCTCTATGCCCCTGGCTTGGATGTGGGTTATAAGGCACTTGAAAATTTCGTGGAAGCTGGTGGATATTTTGCGGTGCTGGTGCTCGCCTTCTAGGGCGCCTTAGTGGTTGGACAGATGACTGGACATTGTACGGAGGATAATGCTGAGCTGGATTATGTGAATCTCGGGGATAGGTTTGGGGTTGGGGTCGAGGCTGAGTATATTGGTGAGGCGGACCCGTTGGACCATGTCGTGATCCTGAGACAACCATGGCAACATCATCATGCTCCCTCTGACCCGGGAAGCTTCCTGTACTATTCTGGATTGCATGTGTGGTCGCTTTTATAGCAGAGTAACTCATGATCCTGCTCGACTTGAGCCCATCTTCCACCATTTCTCCCATTTTTACCACATCATTGAAAGGCTTACCAATGGCAAAGATCAAATGACCAAAGTAAGTGGGCTCCAGGGCTTGAAGAAAGTATTCAACAATCTCATCTTCTTCCATCGGAGGATTGACTCGTGCAGCTTGCTCCCTCCAACGGAACCCATATTCTCTAAGCTCTCATTAGGCCTCTTTTCCACATTGGTCAGAGATAAGCGGTCTGGGACAATGTCTATATTGTACTGAAAATGCCAAGCAAAAGCCTGAGCCATATCATCCTATGTATACCACATGTTGGCGTCCTGGCAGGTGTACCATTCTAAAGCTGCTCCACTCAGACTCTGGCTGAAGTATGCCATCAACAATTCGTCTTTTCCCCCGGCGCCTCTCATTTTACTGCAGTACCTCTCAGATGAGCTACAGGATCCCCGTGTCCGTCATACAAGTCAAACTTGGACATCTTGAATCCGGCAGGCAGTTGGACATCAGGGAACAGACACAAATCCTTATAGGTTACGCTCACCTGGCTTCCTAATCCTTGCATATTTCTCAATGACTGCTCCAGACTCTTTACTTTTCTAAATATCTCCTCTTGGATGGTTTCTCAGTTTCAACATGAGGATCAAAGTGGGGAGTGTAGGAATAAGGATCTGGGACTTTGAAGGTGGGTTCAGGAGCATAGTATTGGGTATCTGGAGCTAGAAATGCGGTCTCACTAGAGGATTTGTGGAGGGTAGCTTGTGGAGGGGGTACAAAAATAGGAGCAAATGTTGGAGCAGGGTATGAGATTGTTTTAGTTGGTGGGGCATGAAAAATATGGGATGAAGTGCTAGGGTAGGAGTGGTAAGGGGTGAAGCCTGGTGCATGTTGTGGGGAAAGGTCAATGGTGTTGGGCATTTGGTCTTGAGATAGTGGTGGAATGGCAGCAAGGTTTTCTGCATAGCTGGTGGGGAATGAAAGTGGAGGGTCTCCCTTAATCCAGGCCTGGTACATTTCCGCCATCTGATGTTTTACCCTTCGGATCTCCTCTTTCAGTTCCGATTTTGATTCAACAATTTCCCTCGGGGGGTCCACAACTCCTGTGTCTGTTTCTTTGGTAGTCATGAATGTCTGGCACTTTGACCTAGTGTTGTAGGGATGACTTGCCAGGATGCCAACAAACTAACCACCTACCTGAGATTGGTAACACTTAAAGAGGAGCAAAACAAAGCCAAAATGTCAGTGTTAGGGTATTTATCAAATAAAAATATCACATTACGTGCAATGCACCTAGCAACAGTTAACAGTTCTAGAATGACTTCAAGGGTCACAAGGTCATTTGGCATCATCCCAATTTGTTCATTTTAATCTTCTCTTTTCTTTCTTTTCTAGCATTTCATGGATTGCTCATTTTCCTTCCTCTCTTTTCTTTCTAATTATCGCTAGTTTCTTTCTCTCACCCCTCACGTCCCACAACTTCATTCTTTTTTTCTTTTCTTTTTTCATTTTATATATTTTTTTTAAATTTAAAAAATGATTTGATCGAACCCTATGTAGGTTGCCTACGTATCATGTTCCACATGAATCAGACCAAGGGTAGTTCTGGAAAAAAATAATGGACAAAATAAACTAAAAACAAAAATCTTTTTGAGTTTTTCATTTATCACTTTTTTTTGGTTTTTCAAATACAAAACATGAAATACTATAACAAAAGACCCGACAATCTTAACTAGACTGACTGACTCGATACTGCTGTACAAGACTAAAGATTAAAAGACAACATAAAATAGACTCAAAAGTAAAAAGTTTCTTCAAGCAGCTCGTGTATGCATGATCTTGACTAAAATGGTCCCGGGTATCTGTCATGCTTGAGTTGTGGCACATGTATCCATACCTGAATGAGAAAAATAATACTAAACGAATCAATGACTCAAGACACTATGGCGCCTCCTATTTGATAAATGCAAAGCATGATTGAGCTATTTTTGTAAAATGACTTATGTGGTCAAGGATGACTATTAATGCAAAACTCAACAAAAGTGGCCTCAAAGACATGGGAATACTTCACTGAATCTCATATGACTTCAAACTCCCGATAATCACGGCCCTAGAAATTACTTTGCAGAAATGATCAATTTTGCAAAAATGACCGATATGGCCAGAAGTGGCTAAAGATGCAAACTCAAAAAGGTCGAACCTTAATGTAATGGGACACTTAATTGCGAATTCAAGATTCTGAGACATGGGTTAATGGACCACTTTAGCGAAAATGACCTCATTTGCGAGAATGACCAATGTGGCCAAAAGTGGCTAGACATGCGAATTCATCAATAATGGACCTTAAAACTAAAAGGACACCTTGTTGTAGACTCTGGGCTCTAAGACATGGGATAACAAACTACTTTGGGAAAATAGGTTTATTTTGTAAAAACGACCGATGTGACCAAATATGGCTAGACATGCAAGATTTAGCTAAGACCCTGTATCCCGCCCGGAAAGACGAGAATCAGGTTTGCGTAGTTCGGGCAGATTGGATACGGGGAGAATTAAAAAAACATTAATTTGAAAAAAAACATATTTTTGACCTTTTTGAAAAATGAATGATGAAACATGTAAATTTTTTTGGATTTTCTTTTTCTCTTTTTTTTTAATTTTTGGAAAATGATGGGAAAATGTAAAATCTTTTTGGATTTTGTTTTTCTCTTTTTTATTTTTTGGAAAATGATGGAAAAGTATAAAATCTTTTTGGATTTTTTCATTTTTCATTTTTTTTTGTCTTTTTCTTGGCCCTACTTGCCTCATTTTTACACTTTACCCTCTTTTCTTTCTCATTAACCCTCAAACTGTCATTGGTCCGCCGAATGACCCAGTTACCCTTAAAGATGTAGCATGTATCACATAAGGATGATTAAATGTCTTTTGGGCAACGGGTCCACTTTAACATAATTTGGACAGACTTCCTACAAAGGGACACAGTGCCTAGGACCGAGCACTGCTAAGCATAATGACATGATGCAAATAAGCATGACCTAAAGGCTGACCTAAAGGTGAGGGTTCACTAGACAAGGCAATTCGGGGCGGCACGTGGTCGATGGCGGCTGCTCTAGAGCGGCACGTGGTCGATGGCAGCTGCTCTAGAGCGGCACGTGGTCGATGGCGGCTTCTCTAGGGGTTCACTAGACAAGGCAATTCGGGGCGGCGCTGTGTACGCTCAAAATGTACTCCAGAAGACTTGTTGCAGAAAGAAGACCCAAGGTTATGCAAATGACAATTTATAAAGCAGTAACACATAAAGGAAAAACTGTAAACAAACAGGCATTTAGCAAATAATAAAACAACATAAATAAGAATAAAAATCAAATAAAGCAAATAAACACAAAAACCTCAACCGAATATCCTAAAATGCCAACAAGATCAAGTATTGGCTCGAACTTGCAACTCCCCAGCAGAGTCGCCAGAGATGTCACACCCTTTTTTTACAACCAACTTCACTAAACCTTCTTTAAAATAATAAACAGATTTTTGTAAAGCTCGAAAGAGTTTTCAATTTTGAAAGTGACAAAGGATTGTGTTTTAAAAAGATTAACCTAAAGTCGTCACCTGGCATTTGATTTCGGTGTGCCAGGTCACTGTTATAAAAAAATGAAATTTTCTTTCAAAAACACATTTGGCTCTTAACTAAGTCTGCACCAAAAATTCGGGTAAGGGGGTTCATTTGACTCGGGGAGAAGGTGTTAGGCATTCCCCGAATCCCGTAACTAGTACGGTTGCGTACATGATCAAGTTGGCTTTTAAAATATTCGAATTGAGGTTACAACACACACAAAAAGAAAAATAAACACAAAGGAGGCTCGATGTCGTTCCCACCTAATAAAAGAAAAATACAAGAAAAATAAAAATAAAAATAAAATACTACACTATGCTTCCTTCGCAACTTCGTCACGACCTCCAAAATATTTACAAAGTACTTCGGGGCATACCCCGGAAAAATATATACAAATTCCTCGGGGCATTCCTCGGATGTAATAATCCACTAAACGGGGATGACCTTTCACCTCAAAAGAAAAACTAAAAGACGAGGGTCCTTTGTGGTCGGCCTAAACATGCTACTAGCGGTATAACAAATTAAAGGTAATAAACATCAAAGCTCCAAACTTTTTAATTTCATTTAGCCCAATTCCCACAACACAATCAAATTCTATTTTCTCTTTAAATCATAAATTGGTGTCAAATCTAATTACTAACTTCACAAACATAAAGATAAGAAAACCAAAAGAAACATTCAAACATCTTTAGCATAGACATGAACTATCAAAATATCTCAGTTAGAACACAAAAGCAAATTCAAGGCATACAGATATTTCAGTTGAACGTGGACCAAACACAATTTAAAAATTAAAGGATGAACAAGAGTTTAGAATTGGACCTTGAATCTCAACATGTTTTTGAATCAACCTTTGGACCGGAGCTTGATCAAAGACCTCAATGGCACCTCAACGAAACTGACCGGAGCAGTAAAATACGAAAGAAGAAGAACAACCGGATCTGAAATTCCGGCAAAAACTCAGTGAATCGCCTGCTACTTCCACAGCAACCAGTAGTTTACAGTCTGGTTTTTTGCCGTTTTTCTTTGTTCACGCCATTGATTCCGGTGACTGGCGAGGTCGGGTGGCGGCAGAAATCAGAGGACAGCGCCAGTGGATGGTCGTGCGGCGGCAGCAGCGGCGCTCAGGCGGTGGCTGGGCTCTGGTATTTTGTGGAGGGGCTGGGTCGTTGCCGGATTTCCGGCGGTTTGAGAAGTTCGCGGCGGCTGGAGTCGGGGTTTTGATGGTTGGGCGTGAAAGAGGTGAGGGTCTGTTAAGGTTTTTGGTTGTTCTTAAGCTTCAGGGATTCTTTTTCGCCGGTTTCTGGCAAAGCTCGCCGCCGATGGAGTAGGGTGGCAGCGGCGTTCTTGGTTGGTGGCGGCTAGGCAGGGGTCTTCAGCATGTAAGGTCTTTTGGGAGGCTGTTATGGTTAGGGTCTAATAGGTCTTCTTAGGGTGTCCTCTTTTTGTTCATCTCTCATTATATATATATATATATATATATAAAAGAATAAATTATTTAGTACTACTAATCAAAAATCTTATACTAAACTTTAAAATGAAATTGTTTTTGGTGTTTTTAGAATTATATTTAAAACTACAACTAAAGTTGACTGAAATCCTATAAAAAAAGAAAAAATAAGTAAATAATTTTAAAATACTACTTTGAAAAGTTGGGCGGGTCAAAAATTACATGTCAACAATAACCATTACTTGTGAAATGGTTTTTATTTTGTAATAGCGTACTCATGATAAAGGTTAACATTTAATCCTGCCTATGAAAATACATTTGCATTTTTTGTCACTCTTTTAACCATAAAATATAATTTGTGTTTTCCAAACAATTCATGAAGTATTGTTTCTGCATATATCTACATGTATAAAAGGAACTTGAACTTGCATAACTGATGGATTCCAAAAAAAGGTTAATTGTCTACATGGAGAAAAAGGAAGGCTGCAATGCAACTTAAACGTCGCGATACATACAACCAAATATCTCCTGCTAGAAGGATGTGTTATTGTTATCATGAAGAATGAGAAAGCAAGACATTGCAAGGCATAACCTTGCTGAAAATGCAACTGTCTGAGCAGGCAACATCATCTTTATACAAAGCTGGATTCCCAAAACAAACTACTCTTACCATACGAGAATCTCATGCTCTTCTTGAAAAAGGTTATAATGTTGTACTCATTGGACCATACATATTGATAAAGGGTGTGTTTGGTATGAATGAAAATATTTTCCGAAAAATGTTTTTCAATTTTTGTCATGTTTGGTTGGCTTAAATGTTTTGGAAAATATTTTCCTCATCAACTCATTTTCTTCCAATTGGAACATTTTCTAAAACTCTTTCTCAACCTTCACACCTTATTCCTTACCCTCATCAACCCACCCCACACCCACCCACCTAACCCCACCTCATGCTCTCTCTCCAAAAAGGTTTTTTTTCGTCACCCCACCCCCACCCCGCAAAAAAAAAATTATTTTTACTTTTTTGTAATTTTAAAATTTCGATTTTTTTCTGCGCCCCTACCCCCACTCCCGCACAAACAAAGATTTTTTTTAAACTCTTTTTTTTTAGTTTTCAAATTTCTGTTTTTTTTTTCTGCACCCCACCACCCACCCTCCCCCCTCCCCCTGGGTAAAAATATTCTTTTTTAATATATTTTTAGTTTTACTTTTTTCATCTTTTGGTTTACTGGTTCAAAATTCTACAAGTTCCAAAGTTATGAGTTCGGAGGTTTATGTGTTTCGAAGTTTACGGGTTCGAAATTTCGTGGTTTCAAAAGTTTTGTGGTACAGAAGTTCATGAAATTTGTGGGTTCGGAAAATTGTTGGTTCGAAAGTTTATGGCTTCATGTTTATTTTATCAAAATTATTTATGAATACTCTGAAGAAAATATTTTCCTTGATTTGCGTACCAAACACCAGAAAATAAATAAGATTACTACTTATTTTCCAAGAAAATATTTTCTTGGAAAACATTTTCCTTTATACCAAACACAACCAAAGTAGTCTTTCGTTTTTCCTTGGTAGAATGTGTTTGACACCTTAGTTGTCTTACATGAGTGTATAAATAAAACATTGAAAATATTATGTGCTCTTATGCTCTGTTTTTCAGTTATTAAAGCTTTAGTGTACACATTTAAAGCTCTTGCCTATTTCTCTAACAGGTTCTAGCCTTCAACTTTGTGCAACTACATCCCGCGATAATATGGAAAAAGGAAAAGATATATGCAATCCTCTTGTTATTCACGAAATAGGTAAGCTTACCCTTTTTATCTTTTTTCTCCGGCGTGCCATAATGGTTGCACATTACTGTTATCTCTAATTGTTTGCATATAAGGATGCACATCTGACCAATGTGTTTCAACCTTAAGCACAGTTCCAACTTAAGGTTTGGACAAACTACGTCTTATAAAGAATTTCTACGATTAGTGTGCCTTACAACTCCATTTTCTTCTAATGGTAGTTCTTCAACATTCAGGTCATATCCGCGCCAAAACAATATGTCTTACCGCTAGGGAGCAACGAGATGCGTATGTTTCTTTGGAAAAAGTTGCAAACTGCCAATATTGTACTGCAAAAAAGGTTCGAATGCGAACCCCCAACATTTTGTTGTGGCAGTGGTTCAATAAGGCAACCAAACATAAAATGCCAATTGAATTATCAAAGCTATACTTTGAAAACACGGAGAATCCGAATATTTTCGAACTTACATTAGAACGTACAATAATATGTTTGCAGTTACTTCACTTGGTGAAAAGCACGATAAAGAGTTGGCAAAAAGAAACTGTGGTATTTACACATTTAGAGTCCAGGGACATATGTATCATTTCATAGATGATTTGGTTCCTTCTAACGAAAAAACATAGAATTTACAATTTTACTTTTATGAACATGATAACGAACTAGCCAACAAAATGGCTTGTTCAGCAAGAGTTAACGAATCGATAGTGTAAAAGTTGATGAGCATATTAAAAGTCAATCCATACACTGTTTTCCTACGATCTCTCTTAAATGTTCCCATATTTCTATATTGCACTTAGATGTGACTCATCCGTAGACTAACGAATATATAACTTACCCAGTGCATCAGAGATTGCAGCAATATGGGAAGAAACTTCTGGAAATACTATTTCTGCACCACATATACGAATTTATACCCATAGTAATAGAGCTCAATAGTAAACTATTCCTACGGCTGTTATGATTCTTTGCAGTATCCCTTATTGTTTCTGTATGGTGAAAATGGATGGCATTATGGAATAAATAAAATTACTCACATGAATAATCTGACTAGGAATAGAGCTCACTGTGAACATGACCAGCTGCCCAGCATAGAAAATATGTAATTGTTGACGGATTTCCCGACATGGAACCAAAACTGCTGCAAAAAGGAAAACGAAAAAGAGATACAGTATCCTGTCAAGAGTATTATTGTTACAAATTTCAAATAAGAGATAATGAAACAAACGAAGTAGTACATAGTGGAAGAATATTTCAATATATATATAAAGTTTGAAACACAAAGATTAGACGTTTTCGCATTTAATCGGGATTTATTTAGAATTGAAGTGTTGATTGACATTTTGAGATATGATGAAAGAGAAGCCTCTAAAATCGGAAAGAAAACATTCTCCCCGTTACATTTATAGGTGGACCAAAGGATATGCGTCGACGATATATGGATGCTATCGCAGTGGTGCAATATTTTGGAAAACCTGATTTGTGTATAACAATGACGCGTAATCCATCTTGGCCAGAAATAAAAAAACATCTACGATCCAGTGATGAGGTATAAAATAGACTTGATTTAGTTAGTAGAGTATTCAGAGCAAAAATAGAAGAACTGAAAAAAGATATATTAAAAAGGCAAATCTTTGGAAAAGTTGCAGGATTTATGTACACTATAGAATTCCAAAAACGCGGTCTTCCACATGCTCATTTTCTTATAATACTAGTTGATGAAGACAAAGTATTGACTCCTGAATCTTATGATAAATTTGTTTGTGCGGAATCGAATGATGCTATTAAAGATCATTATATGTACTCACTTATTACTCAACATATGATGCATGGTCCCTATGGAAGGTTAAATCCGACAAATATTTGTATGAAAAGGGTAATTACAAATTCAAATATCTAAGAGATTTTGCTGATAAAACGTCAAAAGGAAAAAAAAAATCTTATCGAATATAGAGAAGGCGAAAAACTGGAGAAGCTATAAAAATGAGAACTCATTTTTTAGACAATTCGTGAGTTGTTCCATATAATCATTTTTTGTTATGCAAGTATAACTGCCATATGAATGTAGAAGTTTATTCTAATATCAAAGTAGTTAAATATATTTACAAATATATTTGTAAAGGACATGATAAAATTGTGTTTCATATATACAACAGTGACACGGATACAAACATAAACGAAAAAAAAGAATATCAATCGGCTAGATGGGTTTTACCTCTGGAAGTTGCTTGACGTTTATTTAGTTTCCCAATTAGTGAAATGACGCCAGCTGTATATCACCTTCAGTTATATTTAGAAGGACAATAATTTGTTTCTGAAACTATAGATAGAATTATATGAAATCTGATGATTAGAAAAACAATGTTAACTGAATTCTTTGTTATGAACCACTCAAAAAAAAGATGTTGTGCATCCTTTGTTATTGTGTAAAGAATTTCCCAAATATTTTGTATGGTCAACAACATATAAAATGTGGACATGTTGCATAAAAGGCAAGGTTATTGGACGTGTTGTGACATGTCATCTAGCAGAAGGAGAAAGACTTTACCTGAGATTACTGTTGATGAATGTTAGAGGACCCAAATCATATCAAGATTTACTAACAGTTGATGGAATATCTTGTAGTACCTTTAGAGAGTCTGCAGAAAAAAGAGAATTATTGCACTATGATAACAGTTTAGTCGAATGCATGTCTAAAGTTGTAAGTTATCAAAATGCCATATAGTTTAAAACACTTATTTGCAACATTATTGGTGTATTGTAATCCTGCTAATCCAGCAGAGCTTTGAAAACAATTTGAAGAAATGTCAAAAGACTTCAAGATTCTGCCGAACATGAATGCGAAAGATATTCGTTACATGACTTTAAATCATATTAAAGACATTTTGTATTTGATGGGGCATGATATTAATGAATATAATCTTGTACCTGAAAGAATTACATTATCACCAACTGCTAGAGAAGCCAAAGATTATCATTTTGAAAGAAATATTACCGTTAGAGAAGAGGATTTGCTACTAGAGGCAAAGTTGAACACTAAACAACGAAAAGCGTCTGATAAAATTCTTAACATGATAAAATTGCTCAAACTGGCATGTTTTTGGCCTAAACTCTTTGCTGGTTTTGCTGGTTTTCACCAGCGACGTTTTTGTTCATTGCAATCGCAAGTCTCTCTCCGCGATCACATAAGGTAAATGAGGGGAGACCTGGAGTTTTTCTCTGCGATTGCAAGATAAAGTCCGCGATCGCAGTGTGTTGGAAGTTTAGTCTTCGCGATCGCATGTCCTGGATCGCGATCGCGTAGTGCATCCTTGGTCCGAGGGAGCTTCGATAATTGTTCTGTGCGGTCGCGAAGTCCCAAATGCGATCGCGAAGCTCTGAGTCTTGAAGTTCCGCGATCGCAGGCCCACAGCTGCGTTCGCGTAAGAGGAGTCCTGGGCGCGTGTGAGATTACCCTCCGCGATCGCGACTCATTGTACGCGATTGCATAAGGCAAATACCTGGGCAGAATATTAAAAACCCAATCCGAGGGTTTAAGTCTATTTTCACCATTTTTGATTTTGAGAGCTCGGGAGAGGCGACTTTTGAAGACTTTTGTACCTCGGTTGTAACGACCCAGCCGGTCGTTTTGTGTGTTGGGACTCCGTTCCCGTGAATGACTCTTTCCATAGTGGCTACTCGTGCCTTATGACTTGTGTGGGCAGGTATTTCGAGATTCGGAAGTGATTTGGCCAGTTCAGGAACACTTGGTTCCT
>MDKH01172579.1:0-16213 GCA_005239495.1 Nicotiana undulata
TTATATGGCTTATTATTATTCAGGTCATGACCTTAACGGTCCAGGCTTAGTATTTCAGATGTTTTGTTGCTCGATCTGTTGGGCCCCCAGTTTAGTTAGCTAGTATGTTTAGTGGCTAACTTGATCGAATACAGTATCGAGTGCCAGTCGTGCCTCCCCTAGTTTGGGGCGTGACATCCTTGTTGTAGTTTCGACCTCTTGAGACACCCTTTTTCCTAATGAGGAAGTTTCTGAATTCCTTTGTGATCATGGCCATCTCATCTTCTTCTAGATCTTCTCCTTCAGTGATTCTCAATGCTAGACTTCTTTCCTTCTTGGGAGCGTCCATCTTCATTGTCTTTCTTCTAAGCTCATAAGCAGTGAGATTTTCAATTAGCTCATCCAACCTGAGAGTTGCCATGTTCTTGTACTCCTGAATGGCAGTGATCTTACTTTCCCAAGAGATTGGCAAAAGCCTCGTCAGAATTTTCTCAACCTTGTCTTCTTTAAGAATGACCCTTCCAAGATACTTGAGTTCATTGGTTAGTGTAGTGAACCTTGTATACATCTCTTGGATGGTTTCGCTTTCCTTCATGGTGAAGTTCTCATACTGAGAGTATAGTAGAGTTCCTCTTGACCTCTTCACTTGAGGTGTTCCTTCATGGGCCACTTGCAAAGTGTCCCAAATTTCTTTGGCAGTGGTACAACTTTGAATTCTACTATACTCGTATGAACCAAGTTCACATACAAGCCACTTCTTGGCCTTTGCATTTTTCTCCCATTTTCTTAAGTCTTCAATAGTGCAATCACCTCTTGTCTTTGGCACGTCTACTCCTTCAGCAGTCTTTTTCAAGGTAGCCAAAGGACCATCAGTGACTATGTCCCATAATTCATAGTCTTCCCTAATTAAGTGATCATTCATCCTATTCTTCCACCAGGAGTAGTACAGGCCGTTGAAGAGTGGTGGACTAATAGTTGATTGTCCTTCCCAGTTCCCAGGTGGTGCAATCATTTTGATATTTTCCTAAGGTGTTAGCCTCTTCAAGGATAACCTGCTCTGATACCAATTAATGTTCCAAACGTCAATACCACACAAGAGGGGGGAGAGGTGATTTGTGTGGTGTCCGATTTTCGCGTGCAGTAGTTATAGAAGGACCAGGTGCTTCTATGAGTTCCAACTCCTACAGTTTGCGGAATAACAATTGCAGAAATAAAAGAACACATCAATTTTACGTGGAAAACACCTGGCTCAAAAGGTTAAAAAACCACGACCTACTTCCCAGTAGTATTTTCCCAAACCCTTCACTAAGTCAATGAGCCAAACAACATTTACAAAATAAACTCTTTTGTATACTTAAGGACTAACTCTAATCCCTTTGTGGCAAACTAGCTTCTAGCTATTTGCGACGAGCTTCAAGTTTACTCTAACTTGAATACTCAGTACCTATTACAATTGCTTCTAGATAAAGCTGAAACATACAATTTGTAATCACCTACTACAAATAACTAGACTAAAATATAACAGATGGAACTAGTTCTTCTAGCTGGTTTCAAGTAGCTTTTGAGTCGCACAGGAATTCTCACTCGAACTGCTTGCAAAATTGCTTTGGTAATTTTGCTCTCAATTCTTGTTTCACTTCTGTGTTTGTGCGCATCTGTTCAGTGAGAACACTTAACAATATATAGGATCAGTAGTCGAGAAGATATTCTAGAATTCTGATGCAACTCTTCCTTGGTGGAAGAGTTCTAGTTGATCTCAACTCCTCATATCCTCTTCTAATCTTGATTCAGTCCTTACTGAATAAGAAGTCCATCTCCTATCAATTTGCAACCTTTTCGATCAGGAGATATCTCTTCAGATCACTGATTGTGTCTATCTCCTGTGTGTGATCACCTCATATGCCACCTACTATGCTTGTCTATGTCTCCAGAGATGGAGCTGGTTCAACTATGAGTTCATTTGTCAATCTTCAAAACCATTCAGCTTCTTGATCCAACAAATCAGCTTTAAACGAACTCAAACTTCATATTCAAATTCGTACAAATACTTGCAACAAGTTTTAATAATATCCCTCTGCATTCAAAGTCCAAACAATTATTAAGTTTTTAATTCCCAAACCAAAATTTTCAAAGCTCCTTTAACGGTGGACCGACTATAACCACGATTTTAGCTTTGTACAATAGCACCCAGATGATAAAACAATAACAGTTGAGGTATACTGTTATAATATATTGTATATTATATTTTATTATAGTATATTGTTATAGTATAATAATTCACGGCCGAAAATTGCGAGCTCACAAGGCCTCGATAAGGAAACATCAAATTTATAAGGAACGGCTTCAGAGCCAAAAACTTTCGATGTCTCGGGGACTGTCATCGACTTTCACCCCATCGAAGCTATCAAAACTCGACACCATAAGACCTCAAGGCCGGCAACTTCGAGCCCAAAAGACCTCCATGAGGCATTATCAACAATATAAGACCTCCATGAGGCAATACCAAGTCTATAAGACCTCAAACAAGGCACGAATTATACTTGTACCAAGTAACCAAAACTGTAAAACCTCAAGTAAGGCATGACCAATTTGTAAAACCTTAAAAATGCATAATCCCGATATTAAATTCAAGGCTATATATTCGAACTTGTAAGACCCTGAAAAAGGCATACCCTCGATATAGACGTCAAGATTACCTCACTTGAGGACCAAAAGTATACGACCAAACACAATGACTACGGTAAAAAGCCTACGGCCAAACACAATGACTACAGTCATAAGGCTTCGGCAAAATTAACGCGACTCAGGGACGCCTGACCATCGCCCTAAAATCATAAATACTTCGAAAAGAACCGGTTAACCAGGCTACACCCGACATAAGAAAAAGTCTTCAAAAATTCAACCATCGAGCGAAACCTCCCGAGGTGCTCATTTATCGTCACATAACGACCCATAATCGAGGTTCTTATAGAGCCGTCGAAGAGTCGGACGAACAAAAAACTTCAAAAAAGTCTTTAACGAGGGAAAGATATAGCCATACTAGAGGTCGTACCTACCCAACGCGTAAGTGCCTAAGAGCTAGCTTAAAAGAGCCTCAAGGCCGATTAGAGGTCGTACCGACCCCATGCGTAAAAGCCTAAGAGCCATCTTAAAAGAGCCTCAGGGACGATTAGAGGTCGTGCCGACCCCATGCGTAAGAGACTAAGTGCCAGCTTAAAGAGCCTCAAGGCATATTTAAAAACCTAAGGGTCGATGAGCTCGAGTACCCGACTCGAGGACTGAGCCCTAAACGGTTAACTAAAAATGCCTAAGGGTGTATGCGTAAGAGCCTACGGGCCATCCTAACAAGCCTCAGGGCCGATCTAAAAAGGCTTGGGGGCCGAAGCATAAGATCCTAAGGGTCGGCTCAAGAAGCCTCAGGATCGGTTTTAAGACCTAAAAGTCGAAGAACCTAAGTCAAAACTTGATTCGGTGACTAAGCCCCAAATGGTCAACTTCTGACCATTACAAATTTCTCATCAAAGGCAAAAACCCAAGGGTTTGTTTTTAAGTCCAAATTTCGGACCAATTGTCAACAAGCATCACGATCTATTCCAAAAAGCAAAGGAAAAATGAGAAAATGACGAAAAACAAAAGGTCTTTTTTATATATTGAAAGTTCAAAGGGGCGTATTTACAAGGCTTGTGTCTAAAGCCCTTACAAAGGAGAGAACGGATAAAACCCTAATATATTACTGAGGTTGTTCCTTCGACGGCTCCCTCGGGGGTTATGCCTTCAACAACTCCGGCTCCAGCTCCGGCCCCAGGGTCTTCAATGGCTTCTTCCCCTTTGGGGACTTCGCCTTCATCTTCTTCATATTCCGAGCCACTGCTCGATTCACCCTCAGAAGTAAGCAAGGTTGCAGCCTCCTCTTCTAGGATCTTCACCCTTTTGATCTCAGCAGACAGATCAATGCCCCCAACATGTATATACATGAGAGCCTGCCTCCGACATTTTAACTGGGCATGCTCCGCAGCTCGGGTCAATTTCAGCTCAGCTTCCTCGAACACCTTCCTCGCCTGGGCATTTGCAACAACAAAACCCTCTTTGTACGAGGACACGAGAGGTTCAGCTTCAGCTCTAGCTGCAAATAGCGCAACAACCGACTCGGCGTGAAGATATTTATATTGATTACTCTCCGCCCTCGCATCATGAAGCTGATATTCAACTTATACCACCTTCCCCTAGAGGGTACCTCTCTCAGAGGTTATCTCACTCACATGTCGTTTGAGTTCGAGAATTTCAGTATCCTTTGCTCGGAGATTCTCCTTCATCAGAACATCTTTCTTCTCAAGCTGCAAAAATCAGCCCGAAGGTGTTAGAACACTGAAGTCGGGTAAGCATGCAGACAAGAACAGATAGAAACTATATTACCTGCTCAACGAGATGAGTCCTCTCTTGGGACGCCGCCTCTAAACAAGCCGGAAGGCCACAGAGTTCCTCCACTTTCTTGGCGAAGAGAGCTCTAATCCCATTAACCTCTGAGGTGAGCCTCCTGCACTCGCCTTCGTAGTGAGTCAACTCGGCTTGAAACTTGGCAAAGGTCTGGTTATAAAGCAACTTAGCCTAGAAGAATAAAAGAAACAAGATTAGAAAGATGGAAGACATGGTGCCAAGTAGAATTTAAAAAAAATTACATGTTCGCAGAGCCTATTGATCTCGTTGAAAATGAACGGGGCGTCGAGCTCAATATTTTCCTCGGTCACAGTAAAAAGTCTTTCAAGCACATCTCTATCTCCGATGGACGCCTCATGGGCATTACCAGATACACCTTTGATGACCTCTTCGGCTCGAGGTGGAGCAACAACAACATCAAATTCCGATTTAGAAGCTTCTGGCTTGACAGCCATCGGCTCAGCAAGATGTGGGACAGTCAGGTTTTCTCTTCCCGCGCTACCGAGGGGTCATTTTTCTCCCCACCTCCAGCTCGGGGACTCTCGAATACCTCAGGAGTTAAGGCCGTTGAATCAGCCTCAAGTTCTTCCACTTTGGCCTTCTTTGATTTCGAAGGTTCAGTCGGTGATTTCCTTCGTTGCCTCTTCTCTTTATTAGGTTTTGGGTATCCTCTTCCTCAGGTGGTGCCTCCCTCATTAAGGAGCCTCTCCCAAACCTGCAAAAATACAAAATCTAAGCATAGGATATGAGGATGTATTCGGTGATATCTCTTCTGAAAGATTCAATTACAGCGAGAGTAAGGACTCACCGTGGTTCTTAGCTTCCCATCGAGCCTCAGACAGATCGCTCCACACACTCAACATATGAGCAAGTCGAATCTAGCTGGCTAACCTAGTCTAAGAGATCCTTAATCGCACCAGGGTACACCGCGACAGCTGCATGAACGGAGGGAGTCAGTTCATGGAGAAATTAATCCAAAGGAGAAAGAAAACACTTAACTAACGTATCCACTTACGTTTCATGTTCCACTTTTCAAGGAACGATATCCTTTCCACTGGAATAAGGTCCGAGGTCCTAACTCGGACAAAATGGCTCATCCACTCTCTGTCCTTAACCTCGTCAGTACAAGCAAAAAGGCTCTTGAGTCCCGGCGTTGGAGCTTAATCAAACCATCACGGAAGAGTCGAGGGTTGTACATTATGACCAAGTGGTCGAGGTTAAAAGACATCCCCTTGACCATGTTTACAAAATATCTGATCATGTAAACAATACGCCGAAACGACGAATGAATTTGGCCGAGAGTCACTCGATATCGTTCGTAGAATTCGAGGATCACGGGGTCTATTGAGGGCGGGGATGGCTCCACCGGGCCAAGGGTAAATGGATTGGTATACAAACTAAGGAATCTGGCCTCGTATGTCTTTATGTCCTCTCCCCGAGATAGAATCTTCTCCAGCACCGCATCCTGCCAGTGGCAATCTGCCTTCACCTTCTCAATGTCTTTTACTAAGCTAATATATCGGGACATGGGTTCACACCGTCCCATATTCGAAGAAGGCTTATCGACCTTGAAATCGGAGGTCATTTTGCATGGTCCGAGGATGCACTCCTCGATACGAGGGGGTACTGTTGCCTAGCCCTTAGACGAGCGTGAAGAAGAGGGAGTCTTATCGCCTTGAGGGGCAGTGGTGGAAGTCTTCGCCTTTCCTTTTAAAAGATTTTAGAAGGGAGAAAGAAATGTAATCGGAGAAAGAACACAAGAGACAAGTAAGTGGAACTCTTTTGAAGGCTTGAAGATGCAATGAAAAATAAGAGGCGAAGGAAGAAGTGTTGAATCAAGTCACTGCATGGTTTTGAAGATTGACAAATTCCAACCCAGTTGAACCAGGTCCATCACGGCAAACATAGTCAAATAGACCCATTGGCACGAGAAGCGTCCATAAACAGGAGATAAGCATTATCTGTGAACTAAGAGGTTATCTCCTAAGTGAAAAGGTTGCAAATTGATAAAAAGATGGAGTTTGATTTTAGGTAGGACAGAATCAAGATCAAGAAAGTTGAGATAAACACAAACTCTTCCACCAAGGAAGAGTTGCATTAGAACTGAACAACAACATCTCAACTACTGATTCTATAAAATGTTGAAACATTCCTACTGAAGAATTAACGCACAAACACAGAAGTGAAACAAGAACTGAAAGCAAAATTATCAAAGAAATTTTGCAAGAAGAATCCTTGTGCGACATAAAAGCTACTTGAACCAGCTTGAAGAACCAGTTCCATCTGTTGTCTTTTGAGTCTAGTTGGTTGTAGTAGGTGATTACATATTGTATTTTTCAGCTTTATCTAGAACCAATTGTAATAGGTACACACTGTTCAAGTTAGTGTTAACTTGAAATTTGTCGCAATTAGCTAGAGGCTAGTTTTCCATAAAGGGATTAGAGTTAGTCCTTAGGTTTACAAAAGAGTTTATTTTGTAAATGCTGTTTGGCTCTTTGACATAGTGAAGAGTTTGGGAAATTCCTACTGGGAAGTAGGTCGTGGGTTTTTCACCTTTTGAGCCAGGTGTTTTCCACGTAAATTTGTTGTATTCTTTAAATTCTGCAATTACTTTTCCGCAAACTGTAGAAGTTGGAACACCATGAAGAACCAGGTTATTCTATAAAGACTGCACTCGAAAATTGGACACCACACAAATCACCACCCCCCCCCCTCTTGTATGGTATTGACGTATAAAACATCAATTGGTATCAGAGCAGGTTATCCTTGAAAAGGCTAACACCTTGGAAAAGATCAAAATGAGTGCGCCACCTATAAACTGGGAGGGTCAATCAACTGCAAGGCCACCGCTCTTTAATGGCCAATATTACTCCTGGTGGAAGAACAGGATGAAGGATCACTTGATTGGAGACGACTATGAACTCTGGGATATAGTCACTGATGGTCCTCTAGCTACCAGGAAGAAGACTATCGAAGGAGTAGATGTACCAAAAACTAGAGCTGACTACACTGCTGAGGATCTGAAGAAATGGGAGAAAAATGCTAAGGCCAAAAAGTGACTGGTTTGTGGACTAGGTCCAAACGAGTATAGTAGGATTCAAAGTTGCACCACTGCCAAAGAAATTTGGGATACCTTAGAAGTAGCCCACGAAGGAAAACCTCAAGTAAAAAGATCAAGATGTACTCTACTATACTCTCAGTATGAAAACTTCACTATAAAAGAGATGTACACAAAGATCACAACTCTGAAAAATGAACTTAAGTCTCTTGGTAGAGTCATTCTTGAAGAAGACAGGGTAGAGAAGATCCTGACAAGGTTCTTACCAATTTCTTGGGAAAGTAAAATCACTGCTATCCAGGAATCCAAAAATATGGCAACCCTCAGATTGGACGAGCTAATTGGAAATCTTACTGCCTATGAACTTAGAAGGCAGACAATGAAAATGGATGCTCCAAAGAAGGAAAGGAGTCTAGCACTGAGAATCACTGAGGGAGAAGATTTGGAGGAGGACGAGATGGACATGATTACCAAAGAATTCAGAAACTTTCTCATAAGGAAGAAGGGCATCTCAAGAGGTGGAAACTACAACAAAGCAAAAGCTCCAGAAAGGCCAACCAACGAGGGATGCTACAAGTGTGGAAAGACTGACCACCATATCAAGAACTGTCCTTAGTGGGAAGTGGAATGGAAAAAGGAGAGATTTGAAAGAAGGAACAGGAAGAAAGAACTAGTACAACCCAAGAAAACCACAACAAAAGCTACGGTTGTTGCTTGGGGGGAAAGCTCAGATGAAGAATCAGAAGATGGTGAGAATGAAGAACAGGCACCCATGGCAATTGGCGAATCTGATGAGGAATCATATGAAGAACCAGAGGTAAGTATATCCCATCTCAAAAACAAAATAAAATTCATAGCTACAGAAAAACTCTCTGAGTTGCTACTTGATTTCATGGATGATTCCGAAGAAACAATCAAAGAGAAAGAACAACAGTCTAAAGAGTGTGCAATGCTAAAAGAAAAATGCATGAACCTGTAAATCAGAGTAAGTGAATATGAAAAGAAAAACACTGTCTTGATGAACCATTTTCATTCACTTGAAACTACGATTCTAGAGCTAAAATCTAAAAATTTAAAATTAAAGCTAGGAACTAGTAAAAAGATTGTTGATCATTCTCATATCATGTTAGAAGAAAATGTGGGAAAACTAAAGGATAAGATGTATACTAAGGATGAAAAGATAAGGACACTTAAAGAAGAACTTGGTAAAGTCAAGCATGAATTAGGTCGAACTTGCAAATGGAATAAATCCACTGATGCCTTGACATGGCTTCAAGAAAACCATAGTAGCAACCGGAGAGGACTTGGATTTGGGAGTCAATTGCCCATGTGGGATCCCAAAAGCAAGTATCTCACTCTCCGTGAGAATAAAATTTTCACCCACTGTGGTAAGACTGGTTATTACAAAATTGAGTGTACTGCAAAAGAGCAGGCCAGTCGAAGAAATGAGAGTTTTGTTAACAGACAAATTTGGTTACCAAATTGGGCCAGAAAAGGCTTAATTCATCATTTCTCTCATAGAAAAGGACCCAAACTAGTTTGGGTTCTTAAGACTAACCCTTGATTTCTTTTTGTAGGTTCAAGTGAGAGGAAGCATCCAAATTTGGTACTTGGATAGTGGCTGCTCAAAACATATGACAGGGAACAAGGAACATTTCCTTTCACTTGAAAACCTCAAAGGAGGAAATGTTTCCTTTGGAAATGGAAATTAAGGTGAAATTATTGGGGTTGGTAAGGTAGGTAAGGATGACACACGTTCCATTGAACACGTGTACTTGATAGATGGCTTGAAATATAGCATGATTCGTGTGTCATTATTGTGTGACAGAGGTAACCTGGTTGATTTCACTTCCACAAAATGTTTTGTGATTAACCTACATAATGACAAGATTGTTTTGCAGGGAAAAAGAATGAATAATATTTATGTCATAGACTTGTACACACTATCAGAAAATGAACTCACTTGCTTAAGTGTGTTGGACAGTGATCCCCTCCTTTGGCATAAACGACTTGGTCATGCGAGTCTAAATTAGCTTAACAAATTAGTCTTTAAGGACTTAGTGGTAGGGCTTCCTAACATTAAGTTCAAGGAAGACATAGTTTGTGAGGCATGAGCAAGGGGGAAGCAGGTAAGATCCTCATTCAAAAGCAAGAAAATGGTCAGTACTACCAGGACGTTGGAACTGGTTCATATGGACCTATGTGGTCTTATGAGAACTCTGAACAGAGGTGGTAAGAAATATGTAATGGTGCTAGTTGATGATTACTCAAGGTTCACTTGGACCTTATTTCTGACATCTAATGATGAAGCATTTGATATGTTCACTTCATTTGTTAGAAAAACACAAAAACAATTAGGAAATCAACTAGCATCAATAAGATCTGATTCTAATACTGAATTTGAGAATGCAAAGTTCGTTGAATTCTGTGATGAACATAGTATAAATCACATCTTTTCTGCCCCTAGAACCCCACAGCAAAATGGGGTTGTTGAAAGAAAGAATAGAACTCTTGAAGATATGGCTAGAACCATGCTTATTTCTAGCAAACTACCCCACAACTTTTGGGCTAAAGCAATAAACACTTCATGCTACATAATAAATAGATGCATGACCAGACCACTGGTAGAGAAAACTCCTTATGAACTACTTAAAGGGATAAAGCCCAACATATCCCACCTTAGGGCTTTTGGATGCGAATTTTTTGTGCACAACAATGGCAAAGATTCCCTAGGTAAATTCAATCCCAGAAGTGATGAAGGAGTATTCTTGGGATATTCATCACATAGCAAAGCATATAAAGTATATAACAAAAGAACTATGTGTGTAGAAGAGAGTGTGCATGTTTTATTTTATGAAACTAACACTCTTTCTGAGAGAGAGGAACCGGAAGATGAGGAGCTTGGACTGGTCAGAAGCAGTGAACAAATTGAAGAAAATATGAAAGATGGAACAGGTGATGGACCAGGTCCAACTACCCCAAGCAACATGACAGGGGGAACTCAACAGAAAATCACTCTAGACCTTGGCCCTGATCCTGTTCCACAACAACAATACACCATGGGATCATCTAGAAGTGAACAACTGTACTCAAATCACACAGATATCAAAGTTCTCACCCTCTTGAGAACATCATAACAGATTTGACATCCGGAATCAAAACAAGATCCTCTTTGAAAATATGTGTGTGTTTGATGCCTTTATATCCTTGATCGAACCAAAGAACATTGGTGAAGCCTTACAGGACGCTGCTGGGTAAATTCCATACAAGAAGAGTTGAATCAATTTGAAAGAAGTCAAGTATGGCACTTGGTACCCAGACCACTAGACAGATTAGTGATTGGCACAAAGTGGGTCTTCAGGAACAAACTCGATGAGGATGGAACTGTTACAAGAAGCAAGGCCAGACTGGTTGTCCAAGGATATAGTCAAGAAGAGGGAATTGACTATGATGAGACCTTTGATCCTGTGGAAAGACTGGAGGCAAACAGACTTCTTATAGCATTTGTTGCACACATGGAATTCACTCTCTATCAGATGGATGTAAAGAGTGCTTTCCTCAATGGCTATCTAAAGGAAGAAGTATTTGTCAAACAGCCTCCAGGTTTTGAAAGCAAGGAGTCACCTGATCATGTATACAAACTTGACAAGGCTTTGTACAGACTCAAACAAGCACCAAGAGCATGGTATGGGCGGCTATCAAAATTCCTGCTAGAACATGGATACAAACGAGGTAAAATTGACAGTACCTTGTTCTTAAAGAAAAAATGTAAGTATCTTATGGTTGTGCAAATATATGTGGATGATATCATATTTGGGGCAACCTCTGAAAAATTGAGTAAGGAATTTGCTAAACTTATGGGGAGTGAGTTTGAGATGAGTATGATGGGTGAGCTAAACTTCTTTTTAGGCTTGCAAATCAAGCAAAACTCAAATGGAACAATGATCCATCAACAAAAATATGTGAAAGAATTGCTCAAAATATTTAAAATGGAAGATTCAAAAGAAATTAACACCCTCATAGTCATAGTTACAAAATTAGATGTGGATGAACCTGGTTCATCCGTTGATCAAAAGCTATACAGAGGGATGATTGGGTCTTTATTATATCTCACTGGCAGCAGACCTGATATTGTGTTCAGTGTAGGACTGTGTGCTAGATTTTAGGCAAATCCAAAGGAGTCCCATTTAACTGCAGTGAAGAGAATTTTGAGATATATGAAGGGCACTACTGATTTATGTCTTTGGTATCCTAAAGGTAGTAATTTTGACCTTGTAGGATATGCTGATGCTGGTTATGCAGGTTTCCTGGTTGACAGGAAAAGTACCTCGGGCATGGCTCACCTTTTGGGCTCTTGCCTTGTGTCTTGGGCCACCAAAAAACAAAATTTAGTAGCCTTGTTTACTGGTGAGGCTGAATATGTGGTTGCAGCCTCATGCTGTGCTCAGTTGCTATGGATCAAGAAACAACTCATGGATTTTGGTATAGAGGTTGGATGCATTCCTATTTTCTGTGACAACACTAGTGGAATTAGCATGACGAAGAACCCGGTTCATCATAAGAGAACCAAGCACATAGATGTCAGACACCATTTCCTAAGAGATAACTATGAAAAAGGAATGATCTCAATCGAATTATGTGCTACTAACAAACAAATTGCAGATATCTTCACTAAGGCACTAAGTAGGGAGAACTTTGAGAGAAACATGTTAGAATTAGGGATGATTAAGATCACCTAATTGAAAAACAAAATGATTTTATTTTGGCTAGAAACACTAAAATTAGGTAACTACCCAAACTAATCATTGCTCAATATCATGACTTTACTGCCATACTCTCTTGCCATGTATTAATATGATTCCCTGGTTGCTAATGATATTTTTCTATCTTTGTAAATTGAGGTAAATTAAAGACTATAACACGATGAAACCGGTTCATCGATGTTGGTTTATCTCACTGACAAGGTACGTGCTCATCACCATACACTTATTGAAATAATTATAGTCAGACATGAGCAGGACTCTATCTATATTTGGTTCATTTCAAATTTTCAGTACTTATCCCAAAATGAACTCGTTTCAAAGAGTCCCATTGAACCTTAATTAGCCTAGATTTAAGGAGTCATAACCGTCTAATACTAACACTCCTGTAGTTTGTAGACTCTCACTTGACCAAGAATCACGCTCGTTGTACAATTAATAACCACATCTTTAAAAGGCCATCATTACCTCCCCTCTTCAAAAGCATAACCGTCGAACCAAGTTCATCATTCCTCTCATACCAAAGTGATCAACATTCTTCTCTCCCCCAATCTTCATAACAATGTCTTCTACACCACCCTCTGTTTCACCTTCATCAACCACCCCTAACTACGGGGTCGGTCTTGAAGACACTAGTTCTAACTCTCTATCTGTACACAGCTCACACTCTCCAACTAGGTGTTCAACCCCTCAAAACCCTCCAGTTCCTGAACCTATCCCTGAAATCACTCCTTCACCCCAATCAGTCCCAGCCGTTACACCTAGCCCCACTCCAGCCCCCAGAAAACGTAGAGTAAAAATGTTGGCCAGGAATACAGTTGCATCTGGTTCTCTTGCCAGAAAATTAAATGAGAAACTTCAATCCAGCAAGGACCAAGACTCTGAATCTTCTAGTGAGTCCTTCAAATCTGCAAATGAGGATGAAGCACCAGGTTCATCTGACACAGAAAAGGGAAATCTTGAAGTTTGGTATGCAACTGAAATGGATGAAAACGGGTTTATCTTGATTGGGTCGATAGTGGATGTAGAGGTACCGGATAGGCGAAGAAAAATTGGGGAAAATATAAATATTGAGAGAGAGGGAGAAGGGAGTTCAGAAAGGGGATCTGGGAAGGAAGGTGCCACTCTGGCTATTTGTGGCCCCGCTCATGTGATTGTTGGGGAAGGAGCCAAAGCTTAAGGGGAAGCAATTCGGGGGAAGCAGCAGCAGGTCTGGAAAGTCTAGAACAGGCAGTACATGAACCTGGTTCATCTATTGAGGAAACGTTGGCTGAGTTGATGAAAATGTTGGTGGAGTCCTACAATCCCAAAAAGAAGAGAACTCCAAAATCCAAGAAAGCTACTACCCCTGTTCCAACCAAGAAGAGGAAAGCTTCATCTTCTGCTGATGCTCCTGCCCTAAAGAGTCGTGCTACTAGAAGCACTGTTAGGCAAGGAGAAGAAGAATTGGAAAATGCTCTGAGAGAGAGCAAGAAGAAGAAGTCTGCCAAGGGAAAAGAAAATGTTAGGGAGCCTGTTGAGGTAGTTCTTGTTGATGACGATGAGATGGACCTGGTCCATCAGGAGGAGCAACCAGCACAAGTTGAGGTTGAGACACCAAACCCCAAGAAATCTAAGGCTTCTTCCAAGAAGTCAGCATCTGTGTCGCCACACCCTCAACAGTTGCAAAGAGGACCAGGTCTGAGTCAAAGAAAGTAGAGATTGTTGATGATGCGGAATGGAGTGGAGAAGAAGTGAAAGTGTCTGGTGAGGATACTGACAAACTCACAATGTTTGGAAAGCGTACTATCTTGAAGGGGGAGCTGTTTAGAGACCTTGAGGAATCAGGGATGATTTTCCTAATGGATACTTTGGATGTGCAAGGGTGGAAGGACATGGTTCTTCACCTTGAGGGAAGGATGGCTAGGAATGAGTTGGTTGAATTTATGTCCAACGCAATTGTCAAAGATGACAGGGTATACTCCAAGTTTCAAGGAGTTGAGATTTCATTTGATGCAAAGGAGTTGGGGGAAATACTGCATATCCCTTCTGAGGGTTATGATGATTACACAAGGCAAAGGTGGCCTAATCTGGATGGTTTGCCCTGAGCTCTTCAAATCACCAAGTTTTTCTGTGAGAATGAGCAAGAACTTGAGCCCAGGGCAGTGTTAAGAGTAAGATGAGGCCTCAGCACAAACTGTTATTTGAGTTTGTGATCGAATTTATGCTGCCTAGGCAAGAGCGAAGGCACATTGCCAGCTACATGGATCTCACACTTATGGAATGCTTGTACAAGGGTAAACAGATCAATTGGCATGCCTTCATCATCCAACCCTTGGACAGGGTTGTGAATGGAGCCAAGGCACACGCTATACATTATGGGTTTATCCTGACTGCTGTGCTTGCTCACTTCAAGGTTCCAGTGAAGAAGGCTGAAATGGCAACTACTAAGGACTATTTTGGGAAGAACACATTGTTGACCTGTGACTACATTGTGAATATTCCTGAGGATGAACCTGGTTCATCCAGGAAACTGCATGTTAATAGCAAGGTCAAGACGCTTGTGCAGGAAGGTGAGATAAAGGATGCGATGATCCTTCATTTGAAATATCGCCTTACATAGGTTGAAGCTGTGCGGGATGCTATCAAAGCTGAATTAGCCAAAGAAAAAGAGAAGAATGAGGGTTTCTTCATCAAATGCTCTCCCTTATTCAAGCCAAGACCACAACCTCTACCACTTCCCAGCCTTAGGAGTCTAGTGCCTCCAGAACCCCCCTCTATGACCCAGTTTGGGATTGTCTTATCTTGTTCTGTTTTTAATTTCTGTTTTTCTTATGGTTGCGATTGTCCTTATTTTTTTGTGTGTGTATGGTGCTTGATCAGTTATCCAATCAATGAATTTTTCTTTTTGGTCATTGATTCTTTCTCAGTTTCTTATACAGCTTACATTTGTTGGTTTCTTTTGATGATTAATCCATGCTTTGCACCTGCAGTTCCCTCAATGGCCATGAGTAATTGTTAATAATTCTGGTAAGTTTATCATTTTGCAACATTTCAATGATGCCAAAAGGGGGAAGATATGTGCCTTTCAAAATTTCAAAGATTTTTGTGATATTTATAACCTAATGAATCTGGTCTCTCTATGATGAATGCTTAAATCTATAAAACGTGCCTATGTTGGATTGAAGTATGTACAGGGTTAAGCACAAAGTTTGTCATCATCAAAAAGGGGGAAGTTGTTGAATCAAGTCACTGCATGGTTTTGAAGATTAACAAATGTCAACCCAGTTGAACCAGGTCCATCAGGGAAAACATAGTCAAATAGACCCATTGGCACGAGAAGCGTCCATGCGCAGGAGATAAACATTATCTGTGAACTAAGAGGTTATCTCCTAAGAGAAAAGGTTGCAAATTGATAAGAAGATGGAGTTCAATTTCAGGTAGGACAGAATCAAGATCAAGAAAGTTGAGATAAACACAAACTCTTCCACCAAGGAAGAGTTGCATTAGAACTTAACAACAACATCTCCACTACTGATTCTATAAAATGTTGAAGCATTCCTACTGAAGAATTAACGCACAAACACAGAAGTGAAACAAGAATTCAAAGCAAAATTATCAAAGCAATTTTGCAAGCAGAATCCTTGTGCAACATAAAAGCTACTTCAACCAGCTAGAAGAACCAGTTCCATCTGTTGTCTTTTGAGTCTAGTTGGTTGTAGTAGGTGATTACATATTGTATCTTTCAGCTTTATCTATAAGCAATAGTAATAGGTACACACTGTTCAAGTTAGAATTAACTTGAAGTTTGTCGCAATTAGCTAGATGCTAGTTTTCCACAAAGGGATTAGAGTTAGTCCTTAGGTTTACAAAAGGGTTTATTTTGTAAATGTTGTGTGGCTCATTGACATAGTGAAGCGTTTGGGAAAATCCGACTGGTAAGTAGGTCGTGGTTTTTTTACTTTTTGAGCCAGGTGTTTTCCACGTAAAATTGTTGTGTTCT